>CAXITT010001570.1:0-50220 GCA_964033795.1 Lymnaea stagnalis
GAGACGCTGTGTTCACAGATGGGTGTGGCTTAGTCTTTTGATCTGTCGTGTTGATGCCGACAGCCACTAAAAATAATTAATCTGTTCCAAATAGTATTTTGTAGAATGATTGTGATTGTTCTAGAAACGTCATAAGTCTTTCTGGAAGGCAGGGCTTACGCGACCTATATAAGGGATTGACAGGCACGGACGGAGGGACGGAGATTCAGATAGAAATTATTAACTTTACGAGACGTGTATTATTCCTTGTGTATTTGTGTGCTCATACTCATGTGTTTATTTCGCATTTAATCATTATTCATTGGCACATTATTCTAACTGTGTTAACTGTGTATCGGTACAAGATCTACCATAGTTGAAGATTGTCATTATATTTTCTTTTCTTTTGTAATTATCTTAAGACTTAATAAATCTTATTAATTGTGACTAGAAACTGTTTTGGGTGTCGTATCTTTAATATTGTTGACTCTATGGTATCGTCCTTTGTTAGGCACTGTTTACAACGAGCCAAATTAAAATAGGAGATTAATTTCTCCCAATACAAGTCAGTGCGTAACAATATGAATCCCATTTAGTACCCCACCTACCCCAAGGTTTTCAACTGCACATTTCTTTCACTCCCCTGAACTATATTCTAATGACCCACCTGCTTTTACACAGCAATATTTATTTCACTAACTATTTCAGAAAAACAAATGAAAATATTACGCACCAAACGCACTTGCAATTTTTTTTGGAAGAATCTCATTCAGTGCAGTATCAGGAATTTTATTTCATGAAATCAGGGTCATCATATTTCCTTTAACTTTAAATTCCCTTTGAAAAACATGAGAGACTTATTGTTGGGGCTGAAAATTTGATAGAATGTATTGTCATTGGCAATGAGTCAATGTTCCAAATTTTAGCTCGATGGGTTGACGGGAAGTGGGTCAATTAGCCATCAAAAGATTTTGGCAGCCAGCCACAAACAAAAGCAAAGTTAATATAAAAGATTTAAAAAAGGATATTTCATGAATCTTTTGTCTTTCACTGTCCCATTGTGGTAAATAAAGGAGAACTCCTCTGCTTTCAAATACCGTATATGTTATGCGTGTTGCCCAATTTGAAGTATCTAGATTTAAATGTCATATTCTTTTTTTATTAATTTATTTAATTATATCTAGTGTCCGATATTTCTTTTTAAACCAGTGATGGGTTTTAAGTTTAGATATTTCATTAACCGTATCTAATAAAGCAAACTGAGTCCACCCGATTATATCAAATCACTAACACTGTCAACTTAGGTGTCAAATAAAAAATTAAGTCGTTTCAATCGAATTAGAGCAGTCCAACCACAGACTACTACATAAATTATTTGCCTACTATGAAATGAGTCACAACTGCTAAGAAAAAGTCCTTCCACTTTTGTAGGTAGGGGGCTATTGAAAAAGCAGTCCACCCAAGGCAGCACTTCTTTCATTATATGGAGGGGTGGCGTTTTCGGCCCACAGAAGAGATGTCTTTTTAATTTTGTCGCGCGCTATATAAGACCACTTATTATTATTATTATTATTATTATTATTAGTGGGTGGCAAAAATCTCGGCCTAACCAGGGCGGCACTAACCCGTGCTAAGCCAATGAGACAATCTCCTTCATCTCTAGCTGTTACTCTCCTTCGGCATCCTTCCGTCTCGTGAGACGATGGTGCATCACCGTTGGGTTGGGTTGCATTTTCTCGAGTGGCTGTGCAGTCCTATCCTTGAGTGACAGTCTTTACCACAATTTTTACAAACGAGTTCCGTGCTTCTAAATGTTTTGGCCTTTCTCCTAGCTCTTCTGTCTGCAGCCTCTTCCATTCTTCGCTCCTCGGCTACCATGACGCCCTATTTGACAACTGTGCGCCACGTAGATCGGTCTTCTGCCTTACACTCCCAGTCACTTGTATGTATTTTGGCTGCTTTCATGTCCCTTTGACAGACATCTTTAAATCGCAGACGTGGGCGACCTGTTTTCCTCTTTCCCGAAGCAAGTTCACCATATAGGAGGTCTTTCGGAATGCGGAATTCTTTTAACATGACCTAGCCATCTCAGGCGTCTTTCACTAAGGATTGTGAACATGCTTTGGGTATTCGCACGCATTAGGACCTCACTATTAGTCACTTTTTCTTGCCATTTAATACCAAGGATGCGACGCAGGCATCTCATATGGAAGCTATTAAGCTTGCGCTCTTGGGATGTATAGGTGGTCCATGTCTCGCTCCCGTATAGTAGTGTACTGATGACACTAGCTCGATAGACGCACAGTTTGGTTTTCTCCGTTAGCTTGGTGTTTTGCCAGACCCGTTTATTTAGTTTAGCCATTGTGGCAGCTGCCTTGCCGATTCTGCTGTTAATTTCTTCTTCAATGGACAGTGTATTGGAGACCTTGGACCCCAAGTAGGTGAAGCTGTCCACAACCTTCAAGTTTTCATTATCAATTTTTATGTTAGGTGGAGGTCGAGTGTCTTGGGCCATGATGTTTGTCTTTTTCAAACTGATTTGCAGACCAAATTCTTTACAGGCATTGGAGAAGCTTGACATGAGTTGTTGCAAACCAGTTTCTGTGTGTGCTGTTAGTGCCGCATCATCCACAAATAGCTGTTACTTTATGGTAAGTCAAAATCATGTGCACCAGCCATATCTGGTTTACACCTTATAACAAAATCCCTGGTCCGCTCATAACAAGGACACATGACATGTCAACCAAAGCATGGGCAAAGGTCGATCTCTGATTTTGGTGGAATTCTCTACATAGCTGAGTTTCATACTTTGCATCTTTTGCCTGGGCGCTGCTTCCCTGGTCAGCTGCTTACCAGGGCAAAGTCATTCCCTGATACACTGACCTAATGGAGAATCAGTCAGCATAGTGGGAGTAACGTGGGAACCCACAAACAACTGAAGAGCCAACTGGTCGACCGAAACAACCAATTTCCACATAGCTTCAAGGGACCATCCATATAATCTGAACACATTAAGGGGGAGGGGTACAATGCAGAGTTTCAGAGTCAGTATATTACAACCATCGGCACAAGATTTCAATTAATACACAAAGTTGGAAATCCATTAGAGAAGAGAAGAAACACTGCAGGAATAATATAAAACCTTTTTTTTTTATATTAATGTTGTTCCTGCTAGTACAAAAATTTATGCGAGTCAGGGGGGGGGGGNGGGGGGGGGGGAGAGGGTTGAGGTTACACCATCAGTTAATATTTGTACTTCATAGGATGACCCATTTGTAAGCTGACGCCTCTGAATCTGACAATATTTTTACCTTACTTTAACAGTATGAATTTTGCTTGTGGTCTCAGACTGGGAAAAAGTGAAAAAATCTGGTCACACTTCGGCTTAATAGACAATATAATCAGAATCATCAATCAACTGATACACAAATTTTATATTAAAAGTTCCTTTAAAACAAACAAAAATACTTGACAGACTAATTGGAAAACAATAAATACATAGGAAGTTTGCCATTGAAATTCAAGTGTTTTAATTTGTAATGGCATTAATTTAATGTAAATTTAATGTAGTTCTATCAAAGGTAAATAGGAAGTTTTTAATTTATTTACAAAAATTAATGAGTTGCACTAATAATATCAATTGTATACTTCATCACAGATACTTAAGATCAGCCCGTTTGGGACAAATTCTTTCTCTCAGGGTAAGGACTGAAAGATATAAAAATTCTTTTGTTCCCCAATCTGTACGAATATATCAGTCTGCTCCCCAGAAGTCACAAATCTAAATGAGAACTAATAAGTCCCTGTTATGACTAATGGAGTGCAATGAATGACTGTTGTTATGTAGATGACGTGTTTACATCATCTTTCCCCGTGAATGAACTCTAACTGACCCCAAGCTCGGAACCGCATTTAGGATGTGGCTAATTAAAAATTGTCTTTCTTGACCTTGTTTACAACTAAATAAAATCTATAGTTTGTATTATTAGAATTCAGTAGAATAACCTAGACAAATCAGGAAAACAATGTGTAAGCCTGTTAGAGTGTGCGTGTGTAGATCCTCTTTTTCATCAGTATACCTTTTTTTACAACATTTTATCTTCTTCAACATTGTACAGGTATAAGCAAATCAGGCAATCCTCCGAAGTCCGGTCCCAAATTATTTCCACTGATTACTACTTACTTAAAAGTCTTAGGCATCATTTATTTTTAAAATTCATGTTTGCGGTATTGGACGATGTTAGATGGAGGTTGTTGGTCGTCCAAATGCACAAACACTCGAGCGCATTATCACTAATCATGTGTTACCAGGGACTACAATCATCACAGACGCTGGGCGAGGATATCAAAATGTCGGTCAGCTCAAAAACAGGATTTTTGCTCACGCTATCACTGTGCACACACGTGAATTTGTTGATCCAGTAGACCAGGACATTCACACATAAACTATTGAAGGACTTTGGATGCAAGCGAAACGTAAACTCCACTATCAGAATGGTACTAGTCGCGGTCTGTTTGCTAGCTACTTGGGGGGCATTTCAGTGGCGCAACAGTCACAAGCAGAACATTTTCGGCTGCTATTTGCAAATGCTATGCGCCAATTACAATATTTAGTATTTATTAACTGGTTTGTAAAGTGACAGTTATTTGCAAAAGCTATGACTGACATTTCTGCTGTTTTCTAACAATACACAGTGTGAATTGCAATTTTTTTCCAACATATTAATTTGGAATCGGACTTTGGAGGATTACCAACAAATCATTATACTCTAAGTCAATAGCTTTAATTTATTTCTTTTTGATTTTGTAATTTATTAACATAATTAATAAAATTTATTAATCGTAATTAGCTCTTGTTTGGGTATCGTTTTCTTTGTTATTGTATTTAATTTATGGTATCTTCTTTTGTTGTGTACTGTTTTAGAACGAGCCATGACTTAAATAAAATAAGACATTAATTTCTCCATATTGATAACAGTATGTTATGTAACTGGGTTTTTTTACTAGTGAAATAATTTAATGTAGATGTCTTGTGTTTAAATTGTTTTAGTTGAAAAATGTGGACTTACTTAAAATATCTAAATCTATTTATTTATGTACTGTACTGAACTGTAAACTGTATAGTCATAGTATAATATAGTAGTATATCAATTTACAAAAAATGACAGACTATATAAAAAATTAAATATATAAATTATAAATATAAATGAAAATGCAGTTCAGCACAGTTGAATTGAGTCAATTGAATTATGAATAATAAAATATTGTCTTGATTTGAAATACTCTTGAGTCTCTTGACCCTTGGGTTGGAAAAACAATTGGTAATTACTTAGGCTTAATGTTCAGATAATAAATACTAATTTATTTGTAATACCTTTTCATGAAAAATTGTCTCCATTTTGTTTTCTTCCCCTGAAATATTGTATAGGCCTATAATTATTTTTTAACTGCTTGTAGCTGAGTTGGTACTCTTAAACTACTTGTTGAAGTCAACATGTATACTAAGTGTCGGAAAGAAACAATTTATACTAGTTGTAGTATTTCCTATTAAATTTTATTTCTAACAATATATTCAAATGATAATTTGGGCGACCTCTTCTTTTTCTATAACATTAAGCTTTTTTTCTTGAATATTAAATTATTTTATAATTTTTAAACTTTATTTTGTGATATGTTAACAAATAAATTAATTAATTTTGTAAAAATATTATGAACGCTAATATTTCAGCTAAAGTCCGACAATTGGAGTATCCTATCTTGTTTTCTTAAACTAAAGCAAAAAAAATGGACGTTAAGGTAAAACGTCAACATAACAGTTCGCAGTAGTTTGCTACGTAAAAGAAGATTCATCTTAAGCATGGCGACCTATAATAGGATGCCTGATCTGATAAGCAGTAGCGTCAACATAGAGGGTTTGTAATAATTATATCTATAATTACATTAAATCTATTTTTTAAATTTAAACTCAGTATCAGTAACTCGGGTCCGTAATTAACTACTGACAGACTACTGAACTGACTTACTAACTTAAATAATAAAATATCATATATTATAATCATTCATTCATTAATTACTTGTATTTCTATAATTCTGATCTGATAATATCTATCCGCCATGTCCAAAATCCATAACTGAATAAGTGGCATTGCCAATTCATAACAAAAGAAAATTAGAATTAGACACCCTCTTCATCCCACATTACTAAAATTACAAAGTAAAGTAAAGTGATTTTTCTTCTTTTGACATGTAAACTTACATAAATATTCACTTAGCCCTTCTCACCCTGATTTATGATAATTTATTTCTTGTAGCTGCCTCCAGGTTGCTCTAGAGCAGGGGTCACCAAACTAAGGCTCGTGGGCCGTATCTGGCCCGTGACGTCAGTTCATCAGACCTGCCGTTGGTTCTTGAATTTGCTTGATAAAACATATGACATATTCATATGGAAAAAGAGACTTTGTGATGCAATGTAAAAATTATGGTTAGAATACTAGGAGATCTTCACATGTGCGGAGACCTCCTGGCTGCTATGCGCCTTAAATTTACCATTTTAAATTATTGTATCTAGATTTTATTATTTATTGTAATGTTAGCTTATTTCGCGACATCCCAAGTCCTTCCCCCGCCTATGTTTTGATGTTACCATAGTTTCCATTGGATCACACACAAACACGCATCTTCCCGCTCCCAGATGCTCCAGAAATATTTACTTCTTTTTGCCTGTCATCCATTTTATAGGCATGTAACAAGGATTTCTTTGCTTGGCAGTGTTATGTAGTGAACTATAAGTGTGAATAAAAGCAATAAAGTAACAAACATAGCATAAAAATGCCATAGAAGCCTTGTGTTATTACGAAAATATTATCCCCTGCTCAGAAAAATTTCCTGGTCAAGGTGTTAATTAAGCTGGTCACTAGGCCAGTGTTTTTCAACCCTTCTGCTGGAGCGGATCCTTACGCAAATGTTACGTCTGTCCTACTTAATATAATAAACCAGATGGGCAGAAATATTGCCTTTAGGCAATTTTGGTCTGTTTTGGTGGAACCCCTGGCTGCCACTTGCGGAACCCTTGTTGAAAAACACTGCTATTGGCTGTTTATTTAGGCCAGCCCAATTTTATATTTTGCAAACCTTATTATGTGATATATTCAATTACCAAAGGTTACCTATAAACTTTATATATTCCTTTATATGTGAAAGAGAAGCACAAAGAAAGAAAACTTGTTGAATTTTAACGCTGCTTACCTGATGTTGAGTTTCCGAAACTGAAGTAATTTGCCGCTGGCATGGCATCAGTGTTTGGAACAACGTATTTCTGTTATCAAACGTTTTCAACAATGATGTATGTGAAGTCAACACATCGAACTAGATTGATGAACATTTGAAAGCAATTCTCTAGATTGGATGCAGAAATTCCAAACAGTCACATTGATGCTATCTTGAAAGCCAGACGTTTCACAAATCTCACTAAACTTTTTTGCTGCTTAGTTTATGAGATTTGGATATGTGTGCACTAGGTCTGATGTAACTATCTTTTTGCTTACATCGCCTTCTTTGATAACTTTTTGAGTATATAAATATCTTGGGTGTCTTTGTTTTTTGTGAGTTGGCATGCCACTCACCCATGATTAAAATAGAATACTTAACTTAGTTGTTCATCTTTTTTCGCTCTGGCATGTAAGTATTGGACAGAAATGATTATGTGACCTGCGCTAACAATTTTGTCCATTATCCGGCCCACTGTGAAAAAGTTTGGCGACCCCTTCTCTATAGTCTAGACTCTTGACTTTCTCATTTATTGCTTTCTTATCATCTTCTGTTTCTTTTATGGGGTGGCAGCTCCATAATCAAAGCAAGTACCATACAATTTTTAAGGCACTTTGAAAACCATTACGATTGGTATATAATTTAAACAACTTTCACTATACATTACACTGTTTTATCTGTGCTTTAATGTGTAGAATTTAAAATGGTTTAAGGCTTTTTGTGCTTTTTTCAATAATTAAAGTATTATCACTGTTGCTTACCACTAAAAAGTTTCAGTGCATTTGTTATATCTGTATTTGAAAATTTTTTATGGGGATTATCAAAGTCTATTTGAGAGTAATGTTTACTAATATTTGTTTTTGTTTTAGTTTTTAAAATGTAGAAGTTGATAAATAATAGACACTTCATATATAATAAGGGTAGGCCTTGAGGAAATCTATTTTATCTTTAAAAATCTTATCACTTATGCAATGACAGCATTCATCTATTGTTATTTTTTTTAAACCTGCAGATGATGACAGAGGCAAGGCTTATACATCAGTAAGTTTTTTTATGAAAGTAAAGGCAAAATGAAGTTTCTTTTGTAATTTTTGTGCGGCTTGCTTGAGCCTGGCAAAATGCTCCCTACTTTGCTAAAAGTACATGTTTCTAAGCAAATAAATAAAAAAAATTGTTTAAACACGTCAACTGCAGAGCAAGTGCAGGTTCAGTGAAAATGCTTAAAATGACATCTAACGGATGTAAAAATAAGTGTCCGAAATGGTCTCTTACAATTTGAAATTGCCGAAATCTCAATATTACCCACATTAAATGTGTTTTAAATATTTTAATACTTTTGTTCCATTATATAGGGTACCATATATCCTTTCACTTCCTCTCATCACCAAACTGGATTGGGAGTTTTAGTCAAGGAAACAGCAAAACTATTACAATTACGTGAGGTAATTAAATATCTGAAGATATTTTGAGTTGCTATTTACTTTGTTTTCAACAGTCAATGAAATGTACTTTTTACTGGGCATTAAATAAATCTGTTTAACAGAAAACTTAGATGAAAAGATTCCATTGTTGCTGATAAAGTCCCTTATTTGAAACAATTCAAACATAATCTCATTCCAGTTGTAACTTACCAATTTCTATTTTAAGTTTCTTGGTTCTTAAGTATTGTCAAGTTGTAATTGTTAGAACAATTATCATTCTTAGGTCTATTATGTAATGCACAATGTCATATGCTCTTTAAGTGGTAGGTCCTAAGTACATTTAATACAAGTCTTATCATCAACTACCTAGAGCCATTCAAAATACTCCAAATATTCCAACATCCCTGGATACAACTCCAATGATTTTGTCTCTATATGAAGCCATGTCAACTTTATAGAAACTTAGGAATCTTTATTTTCATCAAAGATAAAATTAGATTTATTGTATATTGTAGACAAAAGGGAAGAAACATTCTGTCTATATAGTCAGACTTAGGGCATTGACTTCAAATTGTGTTCTTTCACAGGCTAAAAAAATCATCTACTTCCTTGCATTTGCTGCTCTTTCTACGGTCGTGCTTCTATACTGGTGTCATACTACAAATAGCATGGGTAAATATTCATGTCTTTAATGAGAATTCATGTATTTAAATCTGTGTATGAAGTTTACATTAGTGAGGTGTGCAAATTTGAAAATATTAGATTAATTTTTAAAAATTAATTATAAAATTGTTAATCCTTACTCTAATTTTATAATATAATCAGATCAGTTTTGCTGTGTGGAGAGAACATTCTAAATTAGTTGAATTCTAAACTTTGAGGTTTATTTGAAAGCAGTGTTTGCGTTAGTCATTCTATTTTATAATAGTCATTTGATTGCTGACTCAAAATGACCTTGTAAAGTCTCACTACCAATAAATGATATATATACTTTGATATATTCAAATAAAAATTTCCATTTACCACTTGCTTTAATGATTAATGTGTATGTTTGTTGTCAATTTTCAGCCCTAACAGCATTTAGTTTCCTTTTGATATTTGATATTCTGAGGTAAGTTAACAATATTAATCATTTTTCTTGTATCAAAAATATTGTTATTCATGTTATTTGTGAATGTTTCTGTTAAAATTATTTTTGAGAAATTGATTAACTTATTTATTTTAATGTAAATTAACATATCTATTTAAAAAAGACATGTTTTTGTTCAGAATTTACATATTGGCTTCAATAATGTGTTCCTCATCTCTCTTCTTAAACAATTACTATTATGATAAAAAATAATTAACTTTGAATTTTCTCAGCCTAGTTATGTCATCAGTTCTTAGATGACTTAAACTTTAATTCTGAAATTCCATAAATACTTCAACATATCATTTGACTTCATTTTAAAATATCACATTTATAAATTCTCCTCACATCATTTTTCCCAATGATGAATCATCCCTGCAGAGTTTAGAAGGCTGTACTTTTTCATACTTCTATCTCCTCATCCCAAACATCCTCAAGTGAAGTCATTGTTTTGTTTCAGTCTCCTGACATGTTTACTTAGTGTTTGGGTGCAGTCACAACAGCCATCTGCTGCCTATTCTTTTGGGTCAGTCTTGTTGTCTAGTCACTTAAACATGAGTATCTTTCACAAGTTGCTCATAAAATATGTTAATATTTCTTTCAAAATAATTTGTTAATGAATGTAGAATTAGATTACCTAAGATGTATATTTATAATTACCTTTGTATCTGTAATATTTATAATGCGTATCATGCAGTGGTTTAGGATGGGGAGGGAGGGGTGGCACATTTTTCTCATAATATGGAGGGAGGGGGTGGTGTTTTTGGCCAACTGCAGAGTTTTTTCTTGGAATGGGGCAGCACTATCCCTATCACTGATACCTTGCATTATACTCTTAAATATTTTCTTTGTGACTTACATGCTGTACTCAAGATGGTGATCCATGTATATTTTAATACAAATTCAGTTATGAAAGAATTGAGGTCCTTGCAGTGTTCTCAAGTACCATGTTAGCCCTTCTAGGATCATTTTTTGTAATAAAAGAAAGGTTTGTTTTTGTATTAAATATTTTGTACCCTTTTTAAGTAGAAGAACATAAAACGTCTAGGTTCAAAATGTTCAATTTCATCATTAAGTGTATCAAACTTTAAAAACCTCAAATACATAACTCAAAATGTTGAATTTTTCACCATCTATGGTTGAAACATTAAAATAAAGCGTTCTATTTTGTACCCTTTTTATAAATAAGTTATATTTATAATTGTATTAAATTAAATAGGAAATAATAGCTCTCAACCCTCATTTTTATTTTATATCTTACTGTTAGTGATTACTGTTTTTGTTATAGTCCTACTTCAAAACCATATGTATCTGTGATCTAATCTTTTGATAGATGATTTAATTTTGAATCCAATGATATATCTCATTACCGTTTTTTTTAATTGAGCAACCAACAGGGTTTTCAAGATGTATAAAATGAGCTCACATACAATATTTACCACATACATGATCACAAACTATATTTGCATTTTTAAAGTTCTTTTATTTATTTATTTCAGCATTGAAAGTTTGTTATTTCCCCCTGAAGTTCATACGTAAGTTAAATCAATTGCTATTTTTATTTTTCTACTAAAAATCGTAAAATAAAAAAGAATAGAAAAATATTAAATAAAATAATACAGTTAGGAACTGGTGAGCTGAGATATTGCTTTTTGAAGAGCTCACTAAGAAGATGCTATACAGAGCAATTTTCATATTGACAGTAAAGCATTATCCATTTACTTTATTTCTAACCAGAGGGAGATTACTCATTGGCACAGCATATGGATTAGTCGCACATCTTTCTGTGATATACGCTGTCAAAAATCGGGCTTTCAATCATGTCATTGATGCCTCAAGCTCCAGCTGGTTACAAGAACATGTCACTGATATGAGTGAAAGGTAAACAGCTTGTCTCTAGTTAGATTTAGTGAACGTACTGTTAGCATTGACTGAGAGGTAAACAGCTTGTCTCTAGTTAAATTTAGTGAACTGAATATAATATTAGCATTGCATTAGAAAATTAAAAGTGTCAGATCCAGAAGAGAAAAAAATTGCACAAAAATTGGTTTGGCACAGGGGTGGTGATACTTGATTAGAATTCTGATTTATTTTCTCACATGAACATTTTCAATTATGCTTATATACCTATAGGCTATCCACAAAGTTGGGATTTGCTCTCCGGTCTAATTTACTGCTGATTGCAGCCATATAAATATTGGACTCTATTTAAACTAAATAATTTCTTATATCTACATCAGTTTCTAACAGTGTTTTGTGTGTGCCTCCACAGCTTATGTCTATTTGTACCAGGACTGAGTAAGCTGCTCTTGCCCAGGATCAACCCCTTTTCTCTGATTGGTTTTGCTTGTAGCCTGGCTTTACTAGTCACCTATTTCCTTATTGACACACAGTATGGATAAACTTTAGAAACGTCTTTGCTAAAGATTTCAGTAATATGATTGTGCTATTACAAAATGTTTGACTCTGGTATTGCCTTTTTACGTGCACTGAGTCAAGGCATCATGATGCTTTTGTGTGGCACATTAAGTTATTTTTTGTAAAAAAAAATGTTTATTTCACATTTATGTGTGATTAACTTTTAAAATTGGTTACTCGAGTGAGGTAAATGTGTGTGGGTGACAATGGAAAATAAATACGATAAGTATGTAATAATTTGTATATTTATGCCTATAGCCAATACTATATTGCTGATCCATGGGCAGCCATTGCTATAGCATTCATGACCTTTGGGACTATGTTTCCTATGAGTTCCTACACAGGGAAAATATTATTGCAGGTACTTGATTTCTCTAACATCTTTGTGTTACTGTACTCAGAATTCACTCCAATATTTTTAGTTTTCTATCCAAAAAAGAAAACAACAAAAAAACATTCCCTTATTTTGATTACGAAATATTATTTTAAAATTTCCCCGTTTTATATGAACACTAAAACTTAATTAATTTCAGAAACAAAATTTTGAGTTCTCAAATACAGTAATGATTTTAATATTAAGTTTTTTTTACAATACAATCTTGTAAAATATGTTAGCTAATTGTATATTTCAGACAACTCCATCTCATATACTGGGGCAACTGGATAAAGTTTTGAGAGAAGCATCAACATTGGATGGAGTTTTGGAGTTTAGACATGAACATTTCTGGACACTTTCTTTTGGAACATTGGTAATGTATTATCATTATTGTTTTAAATTTATCTTTCAATTTCATGCTATAGCGACTTTTGTATAAGTTCTTGTATTTTGTTTGAAATAAGAAATATGGGATTTCTATCCTTATCTTTGTGCCAACACAAACAGAGCAAAGAAAATGGTGTTTTTTTTAAAACTAATTTTTCTGTGTTTTGTTTTTCAATTTTTTGTCATCTTGGTAAAGTTTTTACTCCTATTCCATTTGTGCAACTTTAAACATTAATTTTTTAAAGCTTTATTGCAGTTGCTACTTGATCTATCAGTATCAGCTATTTAATGTGCAGGTTTTAATGTCAAATAAAATGATAATTTTTTTATTGTTTATTTCTTAAGCATATAAATGATGATTGTTTTGAAAGTTGCTAAAATTATATTTTTAATAAGAAATATTTTTTTTTGTGAGCTGAATTTTACACTTCTTTAAAAATTTTTTACGGTATTTAACACAAACAAGTCAAAGTTATAAACAAGTTGATTTGGCAATTTTGTGAAATGTTCATGACAGGCTGGCTCTGTGCAAGTGAGGGTCCGCAGAGATGCAGATGAACAGTTAGTTTTGGCACATGTGTACAACAGACTGAACAATCTTGTCCATAGACTCACCATTCAGATCTTTAAAGATGATTGGTCAAGGTCATCTACCTATACAACACCTGCACTTAGTAGCATGCCATTACCTGGTCCTCAGGGGTTTCACAGCTACACCCATCCACCACCACCTAATACTGACATATACAATAAGCCATCTCTTCCAACACCACCAGCTAGTTACAGACAGTTCCCTTCCCCATCTGTTTGATTTTGTTTCTTGGAATATTATTAAAAAGGGCTTAATGAGACTTAATTCTCTAAATGATAAGCTCAATTTATTGCTGATAAATAAAACACTAGTATCCAAAAACAAAAAAATCATGTTGTGTTAGCTTGGAATGTGAGAATCTCAGAAATATACTTAATTTTATTGTTAGACAGAATGTTTTTTGGTTGGTGAACTGTTTTATTGAATTCATCTTTCAAGGGTTGGACAAAAGTAATCCTTAAGTAATGCTTAAAAATGCTAATAAATCTTTTACCTGAATTAATTTTTAAGCATGTCTAAACTTATATTTTTCCACATACTTAAAAGCATTATGTTTGTAATGTGCCATGCTTTGTATTAGTGAAACAGGACACAACAGAAAGAAGGTGTTTATGGGAGAGATTGCTAGTTTATGTATTTATTATAATAACAATGGACAAAATGTTTATTTTTGCAGAAGCATTTAATGAAATAAAAATTATATAACAACAATCAGCGTTTGAAAAAAAGTCATTGATATTTCATTGACCTTGTTGTGGCCAAGCTGATCCATTATCATGTCCCTTATCAAAGGGGAGTTTAAAAATGTGGTCCCATTTACAAATCCCACTAAAGACTTCCAGTCTTTTGATCACATAGAAGGCACAGAAATATTTGATAGAAAAGGTAAACGCCAACAATATTTGTCAATCAAATCTTTGAAAAATGGAAATAGAACAGGAGACCAATGTCTTTTTTTAGTAGAACATTAACATTATTAGCAAAGGTTTTACAACAAAAGAGAATAGATTGGAAAAAAAATTCATTAAAAAATAGGCTATTGCACTGAAAATTTTATAAATTTTAATGGAAAAATGTTAAAACTAACAAAATTAAATATGTTTAGAAACTATCACCATGCTACTAGAATTATTAATTTAAAAGTAACATGACCAGAAAATCTATTTTATTCCAAATGCTATCACTCTCAATAGAGATGAAATTGAGGGAAGATTTGCTCTAAACAACACATGTACCAACTAAATTAGCCCACAAAAGAAATCAGCTATGCACATATACACCAGCTAGCTTTCTAATACTTTGGACAGATATGTAAAAAAACAATTTTAAGCAAAAGATAAAATATTTATAGTGTTCTCTTTTTTTTTTTTAGCCAAAACGTTTTAAAGTAGTAGAAATCACTATGAGTTTTGATATCTTTGGCCCATTCCTTGAAACTTTTAGAAAAGGTATTTTTCCACCAAAAAAGCTAGCTTTCTAATACTTTGGACAGATATGTAAAAAAACAATTTTAAGCAAAAGATAAAATATTTATAGTGTTCTCTTTTTTTTTTTTTTTTAGCACAAACGTTTTAAAGTAGTAGAAATCACTATGAGCTTTGATATCTTTGGCCCATTACTTGAAACTTTTTAAAAAGGTATTATTTCACCCAAACTGAAGGAATCCCTCTGTATGGTAATCAACATGGAAATCTGATGTTTGACATGGATCTACAACTACTACAAGTGAAAGAAATAAAGTGAGCTCACTCTTTGAGACAGTACAATGATGAGGGTAAAAATTACCAAATTGTCTTGACACTACGGAGACTCATCTTGATTAAAGCAAGTGTGAGCAAGTGTGAAATCTAAAAAACTACATTTCATTTAAATATTAAAAAATGTTGCTTTTCCACTAAAGGAAATTTTTACAAAATATTTTTTTACATAGGTTTGTCCTCACCCACTGTTTTATCATCATTAACTTTATTTCCATTGTGAATTTAATTCTATTTAAGAAACCAATGACTGATAGAAAACTTTAAAAATAATTTCCAAAAACATTCTTTAATGTAGAATACAAAACAAATTAAAAAATTATCTGAATTAACCATTTTTCACTTGGGACTGACTATATAGTGTATTCAAATATACATAAGCTGCTGCTTACTTTCAGCAAGTAGGGGCCGATATTCTTCATACGTTGGAAAATTTTCAATGATTTCTTTGTTTAAATCTAACAATAGATATGTTTAAAGAATAAATAAAATGTAGACATTGGCTTATTGTACAAAAGGCATGCAAACTGATATAGCACAGTACTAAAATGCACAGATTAAAAAAAAAATGTATTAGTTATTTCTTTAATCAACAAAAAAATTGGTAAAGCATGTAAGATTATAATTATATTTAACTTTAACTGAACTAAAATTAATCTTCTTATGAATACTATAACCCAAAAATTGAAACAGAGCATTATATTATAAGCCATTTTTCGAATGCAATACCCGGTAATACCAAAAGTTCTGACTTTTTCAATTAAAGAAGAATAATGAAAAACCGTTCAGTTTTGGTTTAATTGTCTTTCTTATCAATGCTCTCGTCAGAGACTTTGGTAAATGTGAGTCCATGCTCCTGTAGGCGATTGATCAGCCCGGTCCCTTGGAAGGCAGCTCCTGGTGTCAGCACTCCACCTCTGAAATAAAAAAGTTAATTTGAAAACATGGGTCTTGGTGGCTAACAGAAAATGTGACGCTATTAAAGAAGGAATGTTTATTATTCAAAATTTGTTACTTTTCAGCTACCGGGTACATGCTTTTCTCCAATAGTAAAATAAAACTAAAAATTAATATTTATTCACTCTAAAATGCTGTGCATTTAATAATCAATGCTATACTTACTTATGGAACATTTTAGAAGTTTCTTTGAGCACAGTAACAGCAGATTGGACCATGCAGATGGGTGTTGTCACATAGCCTGGCTCTGGAATTAATCATTTTGAGGAGATTTAAAAATGCTGAATAAAAATTGAAATCTTGTTTCATTAAAATTTGAGAATTATATTTTAAAAACTGCTAATATTTATCCTAATATATTTTTTCAATATAAATTTGGTACTCTTTTATTGACATTTCTAATTATGTGACGGGAATATAGACTAAAAATATCAATATTCTTTTAACACTAAAAATTGTTCAATTTTTGTTTTAAATTGTTACTTTTTTACTTCCAAAACTTTTCAGTGTGGTGGACTGGAAATTGCAGCCGGGACTGATTGCAAAGGCTATGGATTATTTGTCCCTATAATAAAATTAATTTTCTCAATCCCTTTAACTGTGCCAGTCCATTTTGATAATCTCATTTTCTAAAGCACGTTACCTGGTCCCACAAGTTTCGTGACAATTTTTTTGTCTGGCTTTGTTCTGTCTTTCTCTGATTTGCTAAAGCCATAGCCAATAAATGTCATAGAGAATGAACAACCTTCGATCTGTTGTAATGACATAGAATTCATGGATAGTTTGTGAATTATTTCGAGCAAAATAAATTTTTACCAATATTTTTTCATAGACATAGAAGTAAAAAAAATTTATTATGTAACATTTGATTTGGTTATTTGTGTCTCACTATGTTCTTTCTCAGATTTAGCAAATTTTCAACCTATTTATTTTTGTTCAACTTCTTTTAAGTTTTAACTTTAAGCAGCGCTTTCATTGTTTCTTTTGTTAGCCAGAGATAGTAGCAGCAGTTGGAAAGCTATTTTTTTTTACAGGATCTCTGGGATAAAACAAATTTAAATAACAAATAGAGAGGCTTGGATGGTGATTCCATTTTATTTCCTCTCAAGCCATATTTATGCTCAGTTCTTGAAATGGTTGTCACTCCTACGCCAGATGGTTCTATTGTTTTCTTATTGGTACCACTCACTTCTAAGGATTTATCATTATCAATATTTATCTAGCTAATGAAACTTCATATAAATACTAAATAATTAAAATTTGTCTCTATCTTAATGGATTGATTGATGACTCAACAAAATTAAGAAGTCTAAACATAAGACCAGTGAATTTGTATGTTACCTGTTTCCGTGTTGGGCCACCTTTTTTGAAGAAACCGAATGAAACAATGTGAGGGTACTGTAAAAGAAATAAGCTTTTAAAAGCACTTGAAATAATTTATATGAGATTATCTTTTTAAAAATGATACCCAGATATAAAAGTAACCTATCTAATTGATATATAAAAGTAACACACCTGATTGAGATATAAAAATAACATATCTAATTCTAATTGAGATGTAAAGAAACATCTATTTGAGATATAAAAGTAACATCCAAAGCGAGATATAAAAAAAAAGTAACATTTCTAATCGAGATATAAAAGTAACATGATTGAAATATAAAAGTAATATCTAACAGATATAAAATTAACATATCTAATTGAGATATAAAATTAACATATCTAATTGAGATATAAAATTAACATATCTAATTGAGATATAAACTACATATCTAATTGTTCCCCTACATTAAGAATTATTATTCTTATGATTGTCAATAGATTTTTAAATATATTTCCTTATCCCAAATTAAACATTTCCTTTCTCTTCCATAAAATGATTAACGAAGAGCACATCCCTAAACCAAACAATACAATGTTTGTGACTCCATGTTGTTTGTGCCAATGTGCTGATTTATTGGGGAACATATCCATGCCACATATAAACTGAATAAAAGTTAGACTGGTCTATTTCATACCACTGAGCTTGGTCTAACATCAGATGATATTTTAACGCATCTACTGATGTTGCTGTCCTGATAATGACACTTTTTTACGGTTGAACGTAGTGTCAATGCAATGAATATATATATATTGGTCATCCACCAAACCTTTGAACACAACATTTTTTCCATCAATTTATGGTACCGATAACTATAATAATTAGTAATTAGTGGTAAGAAGTTGGCTGACTCCAATGAATGCAAATCAATCTATAAACCTTTTTACCTTCAACATGAAAGATCTCCCAAAGGAACATCGTGACAGGATATAAAAGATGATCCCAAAAATAATCAATCCAATCGCGCTCAGCAGACTTGGGAAACACATGTATGGTAAAAACTCAATCTGGAAATCAAGAAAACAACTTCAGAAATGTGTGTAGGTTTGGTCTTCTCATGTTTGTTCAAGCTACAAACAATGATACGGTACTATTTGGATTAATTTCTAAATAATACTTCTCATAATTTTCTATGTCATGGAATTCTATTAAAGTTAAAACAAGATAATCTGTTCACCAAAAACTTCATTTCATAATATAGAGAGAATTCATAATATATTTTATATAGACATATCTGAAAAGACAAGAATAAGTATTGTATTTTGTTTACAACTATTCCATGTTAAAAAATATTACATTTGGAAAAAAAACAACTTCATGAGTATTAATTGCTTAGCATATATGAAATCTTTAATGAAATTGATATTCTTCGTACTGGCTTTTCCAGTCTCTTTGTGCTTAGGAAATCTCTCACAGTCCTGTAAACAACAGATTTGTCACTCCCAAGAAATGGCAAGCACCATTTTTTTAGCTCGTCACTGTAAAACAGGGCGGATCTGGTGGATGTAATAACAATAAAACATGTGGGTGTTAATATATACGGGGATTATATCTATGGAGGTCTTCTGCAGATTTTATTGTATCATAGTATTTTACAACTAATTTTTTCTGAATTATTGGGTTAAAAAAATTATTTAATGTTTAATTATACATTACCGGTACTTTAAATAAATTCAGAGTTTTATTTCATTTCATAGAAGTAATTATTTTGATATTGATGTAATTATTGAAGAATTCTAACCTAACAAAATATCAAAGGAAAAATTGTGACAAAGTGTTTTACTAAGCTTGCCTTATGAACAGATAAAAAATGAAGACAAGTTTTTGGCAACTGATTTTTGAAGTGCATATTTATTTATTGATGAGAATTTTACCTTTTGGGCACTTTATATTGATATTTGGGCATAGGGTCAGGATATAAGGCTTTTCTCAGAGACTTGAGTTCATTCCAGTGAGCCAATCCATATACAGCTGATTCAAATGTACCAGTGTTGATAGCAGCACCCTGTTTAAAGAATATGCTTAAGTTGAATGAAAGACTCTAAGAAACTTCAGATAAACAAAATGAATCATAACAGTCTCCAATGCAGATATACTTACATCCGGCCCACTCTTTGATTCAAAATAACTCTCAATGTTAGTGAGTTCACCTGAAAAATTTTCAAGACTGAAATTTCAATATTTTGGTTCAAAATATGCTAAGCACAAATTTATATTAGTTTGTTTAAATATTACGAGGTAGCTAATTTGGTGATTATTTAATTACCAATGTCAGGTCCAAACTTATAGATCGTAATTACACAATAGGATGATAAAACAACACAAGAGATATTTGAGAAACGGTGTCTCAAAAAAGATGATGTAATGCAACAAAGATTTTGATGCTTTCAATGTGTTAGTGCTATTAAACTTTTTACAGGCAGCTTTATTTGATGATGTGATATTTCAAGAATTTTAAGCTCCTACTTAAATTTTAAGTTACAGTTGTGCTAATAAAGTGGAGTTCTGTAACACTTTAAAATACAAAGATAAGTACAGAAACTATGTTCAAAAACTTCTCTCTTTTTAATTGTTTATTATATATGTACTTGCAAGAACCTGGCATTTTTTAAAGAATATGGTTGTCCCAACATAAGAGTTTTAATAACAAAAATGTAGAAAGTCAGAATGAAAAAATTAAATTTATTTCAGATCAATGAACTACAGGTACAAAGTTTCTAACTTTTAGTTTTAGCTGGATCATAAATATGAATATGCAAGGAGACTTACCATCAGTGAATTGTTGCCTTGTGTATTCCAAGCCCATTTCTGCAGGAATGCTATCAAAACCAACTGTGCCAATGACAAACACATTTTTTTCTTGGGCTTTAGCATTGTACAGCAATTGCATCTTTTCAAGGAACTGAAATATCATTGGTGTAACTACTTTTACCTTTTCGAAAACAACATTATCAAAATTTGAAGACTGCGGATCAAATAAAATACAATTTATCTTTAGCCATGTTGTCTCTTGGGTCACAGTGATTGGCAAAGTAATATAACCTTTAAAAAAAATTATTTTGTTATGCTGGCCACATGACTTTTAGACTTACTTGAGGTTCCCCACTAATATCAAGATGGTGAGCTCCATTTTCAATACAAGCTTTCACTACAGGCTCTCCGTAGAAGCGATACTGTAATTGAATATAATGGTCAATAATACAAAACTAAAGCATAAGACATTTCATTTTCACATTTTTCAAACACATTCAATTTTAATTTGTTGTATAAAAGTTAAAAAGCTTTAAAAATGAAAAATGTAAATATTATTTTCTTAAGCCTTAAACATTTTTTTTAAGAGGTAAAAATATTTTCTGTTTACAAAGCACGTCTTTTACTCACAGGCCCAACACAGTTGAGAACCACTTTAGCTTGTTTGGCCATTTCTTCAAGGGAAGAAGTGCTGCTGACATCTGCTATAATAATGGGAGTTTCATCCAGATTTTTGCCTAAAATTTTAGAAGAAAATAGTGGATACAAATTTAGAGGGAGCCCTAACATAATAGGATTTTCTCATATCCGGAAATTTGATCGAAAGAAATTTCGTCAACAGAAATTTGATCGACGGAAATTTGGTCAAATCTTTTTTCCAGTTCACACGTTAAAATTTCGCTTCAAATTTCTTGTTGAAAGTATTATTTTGTTTTAATATATAGTATAGTGTGTTCAAAAAGAAATTTGACGAAAATTTTAAAGTGTGAACTGTAAAAAATGTTCCACCAAATTTTCATCTATCAATTTTCCTGTCTATGAAATTTCTTTCCATCAAATTTCCGGCAAACCGGATTTTCTACTGTGTCTGGTCCCTTTGGGTCTTCTGTGGTTTTATTTTCCCTAGGATGTCCACCTAAATTCTATCATGAGAACTGAGCTTGAAGGCAATCAACAGACATGATCAAGTAATCTCCAGCCATATTAATCAGTTTATGCAATGGTTGTCATTCCAAATTGGCATCTCAATTCCTGATTGGATATTGCTTTGGCCAGATGGTGCTTCTTAGTCATTTAGTCTGGAAAACTAACGTTTCTATTATTATTCTTCAACCACTCTGATACAAAGAACATTTAAAGATGTTGGCCTCTGTTCTATAATTCAGTCTTCAAAATCATTTTCGTTTAAATCTTTAAAATTATTGCCTATGAATGTACATTATACATTTCATCACATTGCACATCTTTCGACCATAATTTTCAGCCAATCTTTCTTGACCATCCACAATCTAAAACACGAAGCTTATTTGCTTTAAATCATAATGAGCGGATGAATTCATTATTTTTACTCTCTTATGGTTAAACAGATTAATTTGAACAACAGGGTTTAATACGGCACTTTATTCCAATGGAAGGCTATGATAATTATGTAAATGTATAAAAATAAAATTCAGAGCAAGCTGAAAATAATAGTTTCATTGGGTTTTATTTAGTTCCACTATTGTTTTACAGAGACAGTAGCTACATCTCTGCCAAATAACATTGCTGTAGAAGAGCTGTCAGACGCACTAAATGACTACTTTATTACCAAAGTTAAGAGGATCAGAGCGAAAATTGACAGTTACATCGATACTGCTCCAGAATTCTCACTATTCAACGGCTCTTCTATGGCTGAATTTGTTGAGGTCAGTGAATCGAATGTGAGGAAAATCCTCGCTAATACCCCAAGAAAGTCATGTTCGCTTGACCCTCTTCCAGCAGGGCTCTTGTATGAATGTCTGGATGAAATAGTCCCCATCATCACTTATATCATAAATCAGTCCTTAGCTACTGGTATTGTTCCATCATCTTTTAAAGAGGCGATCGTCACTCCACTATTAAAGAAATCAAATCTTGACCCAAATGTGATGGAAAATTACCGCCCCATCTCAAATCTACCATTTATTTCTAAAATCTTAGAAAAAGTCGTTCTCCGCCAACTCCTGGATCACCTCACTCAGTTTGACTTGTTTGAACCATTCCAATCAGCATACAGGGTGCATCACTCTACTGAGACAGCTCTGTTGCGCGTCGTAAACGACCTTCTGTCGTCTTGTGATGAGGGCCGGGTATCGATTTTGTCTTTACTCGATTTATCGGCAGCTTTCGATACGCTCGACCACGGCATACTGCTCCAGCGTCTGCAACAAACGTTCGGTCTCACTGATACCGTCCTGTGTTGGTTCCGATCGTATCTGACTAATCGGGTCCAGTCGGTTATTTCAAACGGCTTGACCTCGAAGAAATCTAATCTCGAATTCGGAGTACCCCAGGGCTTGGTCCTAGGCCCGATGCTTTTCACGATGTACATTCAGCCCCTGGGTGCAGAGATCAGGCAGTTTGACATGTTGTATCACATGTTCGCGGACGATACACAACTTCATCAATCCGTGATCACTTCTCAGTTCCCTCAGCTTCTCAGTATTACACAGAAGACAATGGAGTCGGTAAAGCACTGGATGACCATTAACAAGCTCAAATTAAATGATGATAAGACTGAGCTGCTCCCCATTGCGACCGCTCAGAAGCAGAAATCTGCAAATAACACGACATCCATTACTCTCTCAGGTGTGCGTATTGAGTTAGCTCAAACAGTGCGGTACCTGGGTGTCTACCTAGATAGAAGACTAACTTTTGAAAGTCATATTAACATGCTATGCAGGGCGATTTTTCTGGAGCTGCGCAGGATTAGTCAAATCAGGCCCTTCCTAACAATTGATACAACAAAGAGGCTGATGTCTGCATTTGTGCTATCAGGCATGGACTATTGCAATGCTCTCATGGTGGGTCTTCCAGTTACGCTCCTGGATAAAATTCAAATAGCACAGAATAATGCGGCTCGCATAGTTCTCCGCAAACGCAAATTCGACCATGCAAAAACACTTCTGAGAGAGTTGCATTGGCTGCCGGTGCGTGCTCGCATAGAGTACAAAATCGCAACTTTGTGCTACCGCTGCTTACATGACCTGGCGCCGTCCTATCTGAAAGAGCTGCTGACGCCTTATGTACCCAGTAGAGAGCTCCGCTCATCCGTTAGTGGCAAACTCTCGACACCACGTGTTTGCCTTGAGACTTACGGAAAGCGCACTTTCGCATTTGCTGGTCCAACAATTTGGAACGCCCTTCCTGTCGATCTTAGAAACAACCAGACACTGGAGTCCTTTAAAGCTCCGCTCATCCGATAGTGGCAAACTCTCGACACCACGTGTTTGCCTTGAGACTTACGGAAAGCGCACTTTCGCATTTGCTGGTCCAACAATTTGGAACGCCCTTCCTGTCGATCTTAGAAACAACCAGACACTGGAGTCCTTTAAAACCGATCTAAAGACACATCTATTTCGCAAATACCTTCTGGGATGATTGTCTACCTTATTTTCCATGTGTTGCTGTGTTGCTCCGGGTTGAAATGGCTAGAAAGACTTTGATATTGTATGCTTGTAATTAGTTTTTGTAGTGTTGCGTTTGTTTTAAATGTGGTGAATTATAGATATGTTTTTTGTTGACTTTGTACCGCGCTTCGAGCCTTTGGGGATGAAGCGTGTTTTTGAAATGAACTTTATTATTACTATTATTATTTTTGTGTTAACTGATCCACAGCATTTAAATGTTATAAATTTTGAGACAAACTGATCCAAAAGTTGATTCTATCTTGAGATAACTAGGCCGATCTATCGGCCAGAGTCGAATGGCAAAAAAGACGAATGGCCGATCCATCTGCCCAATAATATAAGCCTCGAGATTGGCTGGCTGGGCTTTGTACCAGCTAACCAGATTGATTCTTGCACGTTTTGCTCATCTCACCATTTTAATGGCGTCTTCCACTGATAGTTTAGTTATGTCATTTTTATAGCAATTTGTTTTCCCTAGTGACCCTTATAAATGCTTACAAATTATATGACCTTGAAATATGCCTAAATATAAGCACCCCCAATGGAATATGTTATGCAGTTTTACACATTAAATCTCATTCAAATGTTTGTTAAAACTTATTTAGGCTTCAACAGTCTGAAATTTCAAACAATTCTGCAAGTTAGACAATTTTTTTCAGAGAGTAAAAAAAATTGCATGCATAAATTATGCAAATCAGGAAATCTCATTGGCATAAATGTTGAGATTTCAGTTTGATTCATAAAGATCATATTAGTTCATTCAGTTCCCTACAAGAATATATGCAGTTTTATATTTGTTGAACATAGTTTCTTTTTTGTAAAATAATTTGCATGAATGAAAGTGCAGGGCTTGTGAGAAGGGCTCCATCTCTTTGGCACTGACAGTCCAAAAAGGCTCTGCCTCAAGAAGGCTAGACTTTCTAATACCCTTAGTTTTATTGAAATACTTTCCGTTTCTTTTGACACTTTGCAAAATAATAAGACTGTTTGTTAGGGCATCCCAGAAATGCTCAAAAAAAATATTTTTTTTAATCTTTGGTGTCTCACCCCCTGAAATGTGTCTCTTGGGTACAATGAGTGAATTGGTGAAGTTGTAGCTCATTTGAACAACATTTAGAGGTCCCCCAAGAGCTTTTAAAATTCCAGTATTAGGCCAACATAAAAATCCAGACGAATCGTGGCTCAAATAACTTGCAGTTTTTGCATGCCATATATGAATAAAATGAAGTTTAAATATACTTATATTTACCTCATTGCTACCATTAACTAGAGTTGAAATTGTGTGATTCTTAATTAGAAAATGTAATAAATGCGAGAAAACATATAAAATACCTAATGTGCAAAACTTGTGCATATTTTTTGAAGATTTGATTGTTTTAAACTAAGCATGCTAAATTGTCAGGCTAGAAACAATTATGATCCATCCATTTGTCGGGATTCCAGTGACGATGCAGAACCTGATGAAGAATTTGTCATCCAATCAGCATCCTCAAGCAAAACAAATTCTGCAACACGACATCGCAGACGAAGCATCATATCACCAAAAGTTGCTGCAGTGCTGGACAGAACGAACACCAGCATTAGAAAATCTACAATGATACTTGCATCCGCATTCAACGAAGCTGGTGTTCCGACATCTGACACAGTATTTTCCAAGAGCACAATGCATCGTCATCGCAAGCTTCGTCGTCAACAAGCTGCAGCACGTATAAAAGAAGACTATATTCCCTCAAAATCAATTGTTCATTGGGATGGTAAGCTATTGCCCGATGTTACCGGAGAGGTTACCAACAACGTCGATCGATTACCTGTCCTGCTCTCATCACTTGTCGATGGCACTACAAAGCTTCTTGGTGTTCCCAAGTTAGCATCCGGGTCCGGGTCAGGACGGGCAGCTGCTGATGCAGTATATGAACATATCAAATCGTGGAAGTGCGAATCTATGGTCATCGGCATGTGCTTCGACACTACGGCTTCCAATACTGGAAGACTCAATGGAGCTTGCACTCTGTTAGAAGTAGCCCTGGGACGTAATCTATTATGGATGGCATGCCGTCATCACATGTTGGAAGTACTCCTTTCCGATGCATTCAATGTTTGTCTTGGACCATCCACTGGACCAGAGATTTTGTTTTTTAAGAGGTTTCGAGAAAAATGGCCAGAATTAAACCACACACCCGAAGCCAGATCCGCCCCTTTGATAATCGTGTCCGATTCGATTAAAGAATTTATCAAATGTCAACTTGAGGTCAGTCATTCACGTGATGATTATTTGGAATTTCTTCTGCTTGCTGCACAAATGGTTGGGTTGGAGGTTGATGTCAGCATTCGCAGACCTGGTGCCCTACATAGGGCAAGGTGGATGGCGAAAGCAATCTATGCATTGAAAATCGAACTATTGTTTGCAGGCAACGAAACCATCTTTCAGTTAACAGCTCGAGAATTACAAGGTATTCAGCGCTTTAATCGGTTTACCATATGTGTTTATCTTCAATCATGGTTTTCATGCAGGCTCACCGCAGATGCACCTGTGAATGATATCTTGTTGATACAGCGTTTATACGAATATGATGATGCTGTTCTTCGATCGACTGGATTGAAAATGATGGTGCGTCACTCGTGGTACTTGAGTCCGGAACTGTCGACGCTTGTGTTATTTTCAACCCTTTTGTCGGACAAAGAAAAAACTGGCCTTGTTCGGACAATGCAATCAGAACGTGGACCGCATCTCATAAAAACACTACCAAAAAGTGTTGTTGATTTGCGTGCTTCTACCACATTTTTTGAAACATCCAACATTGATGCCAGTTTTCTAGATGTTCCTGTTGAAGCATGGTCAGATACACCATCTTTTAAAGTTGCAGCAGATTTTGTAAAGAATCTGGCTTGTATCAATGACTCTGCAGAGCGAGGTGTAGCATTGATACAAAATTTCAATGACAGTATCACCAAGGACGAAGAACAAAAACAATTTTTGCTCCAAGTGGTTGACAAACATCGGAAAAATTTTGCAGAGTGTAATCGTGAACAGCTGGCTAAAATTTAAATTTGAAGAACTTTTTTAAATTTTTGTCTACCCTACAGTACAAAGTACAAGATAAATATTAGGAATGCTTAATTGCATTGCTTATTATTATTTTTCAAGCAGATTGACATTCTTTCAAGAATTAACTTGACAAAATGAATAAAACTTTGTTTTTCATAATTTTTTACTTAAATTTCAAATTTAAAAATATAAACCATTCAAGATTTATATATTTTGTTTCATTTAATATTATAAACAATACTAAGCATCAATTTGTTACTTAATATATCAGTTTCGCATATAATGCAACATTAACGCTGTATTAGATTTGACCGCGAATGATTTTACACCAAAATCTGGAACTTTAAACCTCTTGGGGGACCTCTAAACATTGTCCAAATGAGCTGAAATTTTGCAGGTTAACTACTGTTACCATACAGACATATTCTGTGGGGTGAGACATCAATATTTCAAAACTTCATTTTTTTGGGACGCCCTACTGTTTGTCCAGCAGTCAGGCGCCAACTCACAGTTTCACTCCATAGCAAATAGTATTCCCACAATTAGGTAGAGGGTGAAGTAAAAGAGTTTCAAACCATAAAAGCAAACAATCTATAAATTAAACGTTACCTGTACGACTAGAGGCTTCGCTAAGAGCTTTCTGAAGTTTCTCCATGCTTCTTCCAGCAATAGCCCATGTTAAGCTCTCCTCTTCAGCAACACGAGCCACTTCATCAACTGTGTATTGGCCAGTAAAGCCAGATGCTCCAAAGAGAACAATGTCATATTTTTGTTCAGCCATAATATCTAAACTTAACTGCAGAAATTATGTAGAAGAAGATAAAAAAATAAATTAATAATAATAGGGAATCCATTGCCTTTTTAACATTAATCGGGTTATATATATGCTTTTTTAAGGATAGTTTTATAAGCCTACAGACAGATTGCAAGAAAAAAATCAAATAATTGCACAAACTGTTTTACTTTTGACGAAGTTCTGTTTTATCAATTAGTGCTGTCCAACCTTTTTGTCTTTGTGGGTCAAATATGTATTTTTGTGTGTGAAGCTGAGTGCCGCATATGACATCTCAAAAGAAAGAATTTTAGACTTTAAAGAGAAGTATTCAATTTACTAATTACTTCTTACCTTATGCATAAAGAACCATATATCTGTCAGTATTATCACCACATCAAGATAGCGGTAATAAATAAATCAAATTAAAAAAACTGCAGCACTTCTTAATTGCCATATTTGGCTTTGACTTGCACTCTTCTTAATTTGCAGTTGGTATTCGTTTACTGCTGCGCTAATTAGGTTTCCTCAATTTTCGTCAGTCAGACCTTTTTTTTTTTTACTTGATGTTGGCTATTACTGAGAATCCAGCCTCATCAATATCTTTGTACAACATTTCGATAATTGTGGAAATTCATCTGAAGAAACATACGTCATCCAGAAATCAGTTCGCGATGTATTTTTATGTTTGTCACAAAAAAAACATATTATGTTGAATCAATGATGTCATGTTGCACTGCACCTTCATTTGATCCTAATAATTTCAACTTAATGAAATTATTAGTGGTTCATGCTTTGCACGTAAAGATGACCAAGTCAATTTAAAGTACCGTAGTAGCATTGACTTGAGCTGTATTTTGTTTAAAGTGAGGGAGAGTTGCTCAATTCATCAGCCTCACTCTCTCATCCTTACCTATTTTATCCAAAAAACGTGAGTAAGATGCAAATATCTTTAAATCTAACTTTAAGTTATCTAATAATAGTTTTAATCACTTAATTTTGACCAACTCTGGAATTGAGTAAAATTTGACTGTTGATTAAGTCTAATTTAGATTCAAAAACACTAATTTCTTTCATCCGCATTAGTAAGATTTGAAAATGTCCTTGCAATTTAAAATTTTAATTTAATAAGGTGACCTGCGACGTCTGTTAGAAATGTTAGCCTAAAAATAAACTCTGGCAATCCATATAATTTATCAAATAGTCCTGAGCTTTGGACCTGAGAAACAGTTTTACTTCTACAGTTAGATTCCAGAATCTTGACAGCACTTTCCCTTTGTTCAGCCCTCAAATATCAGTATGAAAAACAAAATCCCCCAAAATTCTATCAGATTCTTCCAACAAAGTCTTCAACTACTAGTGATTTAAATTGAATGAATTAGCTCATCATGTGAAATTTAACAATTTTCACTACCGGTGCACTATCCATAACATCTTTCAGCAAAGAAATTGCTGGGAAATGATACAAAGATACGCTTGAATGTCTGGAAAATCATATTCAGTCATCAGCAAACCAATAGGGCCAACACTTCTTCGCAACATTGCTGGAGCACCATTGGTTGTAACATAAATAAGGTTTTTCAAAGCAATACTATTTGTTAATAGAAATTCCTTCAGTGCCTTATATACATCCTCACCACGGGTTGTATTTTTCAATGGAAATAGTGCCAATAAGAGTTAAAAAGGAGACAGAGAAAAAGATAGGAAGATAATATCAAAGAGTGGATGGTACTAAAACTAGGCAATGCTGTGCAAAGTGCAGAAAACAGAGAGGAATGGAGAATGATAGTTTTTGTGTCATCTGCGGCGCTCCAATGGTCCAAGGACTAAGGGACATGATAATGATGATGAGTGCCAATAATTCTTCTTTAAATATATGGTCCATGTGAAATATAACCCAAACAATAAGTTGGACTGTATCAGTGATATCGTTACATACAAAATACTGACGAAGCTTATTGCCAAAAGACTACAACCTAACACTGAAGAAATACTAGGTGATTACCAATGTGGATTCAGGCCTAACAGATCAACGACTGATCAGATTTTCACCATCAGATGCCTATTAGAGAAATGCTATGAATTTAATATACCAGTACATCAACTGTATGTAGACTATAAAATGGCCTATGACAGCATCAAAAGAAACTATTTATATGAGACTCTGCAGGAGTTTGGGATATCCAACAAACTGACAACACTAAACACTAAACAACTCAAAAAGCAAAATCAAGATTCAAGGAGAATATTCAAGGGAATTTCATATTAGACGCGGCCTAAGACTCACTGTCTTGTATGCTCTTTAACCTAACATTAGAAAGAGTTATTAGAAACATACACATTGACACTCGAGGAACAATAACAGGATTCTTTCTGAGGGAAACTCAAGACCCACAACCAACGGGCACACTCTACAACCAACCACTTCAGTATCTTGCATATGCTGATGACATAGCACTTCTAGAGAAAAGTATAAAAGACATATCAAAATCCTTTATTGAATTAGAAGACGCATCTCTACAAGGAGGGCTGGAAGTTAACAACCAAAAAACAAAATACATGACCATGATAACAGAGGAACAAACAGGTGAAACAATTAAAATTAGAAACCAAACTTTTGAAAAAAAAATCAATTCAAATACCTAGGATCCTTGTTAAATGAAAGAAACGAATTACTAACAGAAATAAAAGAAAGAATATCAGCCGGAAACAGGGCATACTTCAGTAGTCAGAAAATACTCAAAAGTAAAAACATTACAAGAGAAACAAAGAAAACTATTTATAAAACTGTGATCAGACCAGTTGTAAAATATGCAAGTGAACCTTGGACCCTAACAAAAACAGCAGAAAACCTATTAAACACATGGGAGAGGAAAGTTCTCAGGAAAATATATGGGCCAACAAAGGATGAAGATGGATGGAGAATACAAACCAACCAGGAATTATACAGTCTATATCAGGATCCCACGGTAGTGGCAGAAATAAAAAGAGGCAGGCTACGCTGGGCAGGACACCTAGAGAGAATGTCAAATGACAGAGGAACGAAGAGGGTACATCACCAATACCCCAGAGGAAAAAGGCTTAAAGGCAGACCTAGGCTTAGGTGGATAGATGATGTAAAAAAAGATCTACAGCAGCTGAAAGTCCAAGCATGGAAAAGAAAGGCATTAGTTAGGTCTGAGTGGAAGGAAGTGGTGAGGCAGGCCAAAGCCCTACATGGGCTGTAGCGCCACAGGGATGGATGGAGGGATGGATGTATCAGTGATATCACATGATTTATACAATGCAAGGTGGAAACAGACTGCCTATTTAGTTTCAACTAATTCACATATCCCACCAGTCATTTGCAACATCTTTAATACCCCAGATCTCATCTTGATTAATCATGTCTCAACATTTTATCATTATATAAAGCACAGACGTTAAATCATTGTGCTCCCTTATTTAGCTCAATTAAACCAGTCCTATTGGCGTGCATGTATATTTTTACGATGACCAGCTAGCTACACATCAAGTTACCATACTATTCATCTTTTCAAACACCGTTAGCAATTATACCTGTACATCACAACCACCCCCCCCACCACCCGACTGGCCTAAGCAGTAAAAAAAGGAGAAGTTAGTATGTGATTGCATGTCACCTCATGTTCCGACATTGTTGATCTGCTGATGTGCTTAATATAAAATAGTGTTGTTCATCCGTCAAGGACCATCTAGACATCCAGTTAGGGATGGAGTGGGTCACAGTGAGTGCGTAGATGGCTTTCAAGCCATAAAAAAACTTATCAAGCCATCTCACTCCATTTGCCACACCCCTTCTTTATCAAATGTTAAAACTTCTCCTGTGCTCTCTAGCGATTTCCAAACAATACTGTATCACTGAGTGTTGTTTTGATTTTTTCTCCATCTAACAAATTTTATGTTTTTACACAAATGTTGAAATATCTCAAGCTCTGGGGAGCCACTTTACCAATTCGCTACCAATGACGTCGACCCGACGCCACGATCACCCACTTTCAATTAATTACCAAGGATGTCACATTGTCGTCATAACAAAGAGGCAGAGAACTTTTTTGAAATACCAAGGACGTCACGTCGACATCATATTTCAATGCTATATATTTCTTTATTCATTAATCTATAGAGAAGTTAAAAAGCGAATTGGATAGAAAATGAAATATACCGAAATTTTTAAAAAAAAATAAAAAAATTTTTTTACATTTTTTTTAAAAAAGATGAGTCAGCAAAAATCAAGGCTCTTTTTTTATTTTTTTTTAAACCAGCGGTAATGAAAGGGTTAAAATCAGTAAGCGGGTTGGACAGCACTGATCTACTGATCTATGACAACTTATTAATATCTGGTCTTAATTAGAAGGAATAAGCCTAATAATTAATGCATCATTTTACCATCCAGACAGGTATATGATGCCATACATAAACATGAAATACTTACTACATAGTGATAGGAGGGGGAGGGGGGCATCCATTAATGATATCACTCTAAACATTAATTTAAATGGGCTAATTTTTTACACCCCCCCCCCCATGTTAGTATTAGATGTGTGATGTCAATAATATGCCATTTAATCATTTAAATAGCTTAATCTAATACGTTATTTAAGCTCAGGCCTGTTTAATAAATATTTAATAATATCTGGTCTTAATTAGAAGGAATAAGCCTAATAATTAATGCATCATTTTACCAACCAGACAGGTATATGATGCCATAAATAAACATGAAATACTTACTACAAAGTGATAGGAGGGGGAGGGGGGCATCCATTAATGATATCACTCTAAACATTAATTTAAATGGGCTAATTTTTTACACCCCCCCCCCCCATGTTAGTATTAGATGTGTGATGTCAATAATATGCCATTTAATCATTTAAATAGCTTAATCTAATACGTTATTTAAGCCCAGGCCTGTTTAATAAATATTTACATTGGCTAATAGGCTTAGAACTATTTATTTAGTTTTTTCTTATTTATAAGTATCCTGCTAAATGAGTAGTGAGTAGTGGCCCAGTGCTCGGCAAATCTTTTTCAATCCAAGAATTAAGAATTCCACAGCACACCACAGCCAGTAAAAACATGCAAAAATATACTAAATAACATAATGAATGAAAATGAGTATGTAGTTAGTAGTTGTAGTAACATTCTTAATCTTTTGCATCATGGCCATGAGTCATGACATGGGCTGGCATGCAATACTAAACTAATGTAGACAAAGGTATAATTAATAATTATAATCTGTCACCTGGACCTGGCATTACTTCGTGTCACAGACGTGGCCTGTCCATGTAGCTTTAATAAATAAGTTATACTTATGACAATGTTGTTGAATTATTGTATTAATGGTGTATGAGTAATAAGCAGGACTAAGAAGAGTATGACTCTACTCTTTTATCTTATTTTTATTTTAATTATGGCCGCCCAATAAAATTGGCCTATGCCTATGCCTTATTATAATTATAGTCGTATACAGTAACTGTATTATACAGTTTCAGTTATTCAATAATATTGTCAATTCAATATTAATATGAATATATGCAATGGCAATAGTGTTTAGTTAGTGATTTTGATAAATGATAATAACTCTGCAGTCGACCCATCGTTTTATACTCCCACAATAAATAATAACTGGTAAAAGTAGCGTAAAGCATTTACCCAATTAGTTTCTTGTAAAATAATGCCCCAACCTTCTGCGCTGTTGGCGATTAGACGGTGAGTCAAAGCGAGTTAATGAAAAACAACCAAGCGGTTTATCGGTATCAGAAATTGAACTTTGACCTTGGTCCATGATCTTAAAATAGAAATAGAACGTAAACAAATATCAGACAGTCTAAATAAAAAATATAATTGTATTTTATATTTCTGAAAATATTGCAATGAAAAAGAAAAAAAAATGAAGGAGCTTTTCGCCTAATTACTAATAGATAACAATTTGTTAGCTAAATAAAATTTGTTTTTCTAAGAAGCTTTTCTTTTTTTTCTTTTTTAAAGAAAGGGAATGTTGGTTTCACATTTGTTGTTGCTTTAGCGAATGCAACTATGTATTTAATTTTCAAAACCAAAGAGTAGAATGACACCTTTTGTTCTAACAAAATATTAATGATAATTTCATGTTCAATTTTACATAGGAGAATGTAAATTTTATTAATGGCAGTTTCTTCATCTTAAATCTTAACAAGGTAGGGCCTATGGAGTTGTTTTTTTTTTTTTTTTTTTTTTAAATTTTTTTTTATTTGGGTTTTACATGGGTTAAGTATAATTAGTGGTTGTTTTATTACGGCCCGTGCCCGTACTAGTACTGCGTACTATTTGCTGGCTGGCAATAGTCTATTGTCAATTGTCTATTGAATAGACATGGTGCATGGGCATGATTAAGAAGGCACTCTTAGAAGTGCATTTTATTTAAGGCTTTATTTGTAATTAAGATTCGTTTTATTATTTTAGAAACTTTAAGCCTTTTTTTTTTTTTTGTTGTAGTTTTACTATTATTTTCTAATTATTTTAGAGTTTTTAGACATTCAAATTCATCATTTACAAATTTATTTATTTGTTAGCATACACTCCTACACAGACAGTTCTAGTTCTGTTAATATTAACTGTACTACTCACTCAGTAATGAGTAATTAGTGATAATTTTTAACAAGTAGAGTAGTCCTGAGCCTGAGTAGTCAGTGAGTGACTGTAGACCAAGGGCCAGCCCTACCTTTACTGGCAACCTAAACTTGGTGCCCCTTTTAAGTATAATTATAATCATAAAAATTTGTACTAGAAAAAAAAATGGGGGCTTAGGTAATTAGTTTATTACCTAGGTTGTTTTTTAAACAATAAAATTGTTTTCTTAACCTGTATTTAGATAGTATGAACAATTAGCCTACCGTGGACAGTATGAACAATTAGCTTACCATGAGTAATATAAACAATTAGCCTACCGATGAAATTTTAGTAGCATTTAAATCAGCTAATATTTTTATTGCACTTTCTATTTTTCTTCCATGACGCCCACATGCAATCATTTTTCCTATTTTGGAAGATCATTGATGGTGTCCTAAGCAAATGGTGCCTCGGGCAACTGCCCACGTTTGGCGGTACCTTGAGCCGGCCCTGAGTAGACTGCAGACCTTACTAGTCAGGCTAGCGGCTAGTTGTAGTCCTCATTCTGATAGGCGACCAAGTGTAGCTGAGTGAATTAGTAGGCCTAGCAGGAGGTCATCCATAAATCATGTCATGTCATTCATAAATGGCATCATGCATAATCTAGGGGGGAGGGGATCACAAATTTGAGATAATGATGATGTGGTGGAATGAGGCACATGCCTAGGGCCCCTGCACCTTTTACTCAACTTTCAGTTGCTCTGTGACAAAGTAAAAAAATTTTGTTGAAGATTGAGGAGTTTATTTGATCTTGAAATACTTTATTGACGTATTTTGTAGGGGTGTAAGTTATAAAATTTGCCTTGGGTTAAGATTATTTGGAGAAAAGAAGAAGTTCAAAAAGTTAGGGAAACTGCATTATCACAGATGACTGTTGTTACGGATTTATGTTTAAATTGCATTAAAGCTGTCTAAATTTTAGTTCAGGCCTAGAGTATAATAAGTAGAAGTGTACGATGCTTATTTATATTGAATGGCGATGGCTAGCTAAATGATCCTTGAGAGCTGCAATATAAAAAAATATAAAATGAGTAAAACAAAGTAGGGTTAAACCTGAAAAATGGAACACAACAAAACAACGAACGTGTCAGCAGGAAGCCTTCATCAGCAAACAAAACAACAGAAAAAAACAGTATAAAAATAAAAAATAACACTTAGCTTAGAGGTAGTATCTGTGGGCAGCAAATGAATTGTCAAAAAAATTAAAAAAATCAGAATTTCTCAATGGCAAAGACACATGCACATTTGGAAGAAATATAGACAGACAATTGTCATGGTCAATGTCACATGAAGGACAAACATTAAAATATTTATGTTTATTAAACCTCTATAAAGTAGTATTTGTAATTCTGTAAAAGAATTGATATTGTTGTTCTATATTTTATTGCTTACATTCAGACATGTTTCGTCAGCTCCAAAGTCATGTTATGTCTCTTACATTATTTTGTTGATTTCCTCTGAAATCTGCTTTAATTTAAGTAAATTTTTTAAAACTATAAACAATGTTTACTTTTCAAATGAAAACCTTTAAAAATTACTGAGAAAACACATAAAATTATGTTTAAAAAATTATATTGTTGTAAAACAACTTAATCTGCAGAATTATGGTATGTAATAAAATAGAACTGTACTAATACAGCTGAGAGTAAATCAAAGCAAAATAAGTTTACAGATACTCCATTTTTATAATGTCTGAAGATCATAAAAATGTAATAATAATAGCTCAAGCACTATTTGCATATACTGCATTCATATAATTACATGAGGCCTTTAATCAACATGCAGGCATGATAGATAATTATTGTTAATTTATGTTAAAACTTAATTTAGTATTTGCTGCTTATAAATGAATTTAGTATTAGTTTCCCTTTAATTACAACATATAAAATATATTTTAAAAGTGTGATTGATAATGCTAAAACTTAATGCTAAAATGAAATACATAAACATTTTCTTTTCCTGATAATTTTCAACCAGTAGTCAACTGATTTTGAGAAGGAATAAAATTATTGTATTAAATCTTGAATTAATATTGATATACATTTGTTTATTCTAACTAGAACCGTCGGCATATGGAAAAGTTCACTAGCATTGGGCAGCATCATGAAATTTCGCCAGCGCATGGCTTGGCTCATGCTAATGTTATTCTTAGGTGCCTCATTTGCATTTGCGTACTATGTGTTTGAGATAAATGATCAGTTCAACAACTTGGCAATAGAACATGTACAAACAGAACATGGTGGGGACATTAAGGCAGGAACCATATTAGAACATGCCACCCATTTACCACTTGCTGTTTGGTTACTAATATTTCTTCTTCCCTACCTACAAGTAAGTCTTCACAATGATAGTTAATATTATTTTGAGTTCTAAAAAAAAAAAACGGTTTCACCACCCAAAAAGATATAATTTGATACTTAATAGACTTAAACTTTCAAAGGATGTATCACAATAATTTAAAGAAGTTATCAAAATATTTAGTATTTTAACAAATGTTAATCTCCCTAAGTCAAATTATAAATTCAAGGAGGCCGAAAAATTGTTGACCTAGAGTTTCCTGCAACTTTTATTTGCATAGGTGAAAGGGCAATACTTTCAAATATCTAAATCTCAAGAACATCATAAAATTAAAGTTTTAAATACTGTAGGAAAAGGAATGTTTAATAACTAACTTTTTCTTCATGAATTTCAGGTATTTGGCTTATTACTTGCCTGTACTCGACCAGAACCACGATTAAGTTTGGCATACATTTGGCCCGGAACATTATTTTTTAAATCTCGGACCCTTTTGAGACGATATCACCCACATGACAGCAAGTCTATAAATTCTAGTGTTGTGTTCAATGGACATGTGGTTGTGTTTGATGCATGATTCTTCAGTACTCAAGGAAGTGGATGTGTGTGATTCTGGATATTTAAACCGATTGGACAAGTGTGACAGATCATTTAGGGATGTGTGTGATTCTGGATATTTCTTTAAACTGATTGGACAAGTGTAACAGATCATGTAGGATGTGTGTGTTAGATTGATGAATTTCAGTTGTGTTTTAACTTCAAAAATTTCAATCTGCAGTTATTCTTTACATTTATCTACATATTATCTCATAATTTTAGGGGCAGGATTGGGGGGAATGTTAAAATATTTAGATTAAAAGTGGTATCTGGGCAGGACAGGCTAAAGAAAACGGACATAACCCCAAAAAATTTCATTTCATCACTAAAGACACCACTAATTAACCTTTTTTTTTTTTTTTTTTTTTTTTTTTTTTTTTTTTTTTTTTTTTTTTATAAAAGAATATAATAAATTAATTAATATTTTTTCTGACTTGAATTCAGGCTTGTGATTTCAGAAAGAAGTTGTTGTAAATGATGTCGAAAATACAAATAATAAAATATACTTAAGTCTCTGTAAATGTCCTTTTTATAAAACTTTTGTACATTAAATCCATAGTCTTAGACCTGTCTACTTAATGTATTTACAATTTGTTTGCAGCCTTTGAAAAAATAATAAGAGAAAAGGTTTTGAGTGTAAAGAAAAAAAATATGTGTGGCGGAGTTTTTATGGTAAAATGGAGGAAGGTTCTATTATTTGATATGTGGATATTGCCAGTAGATTATTTAAGATATAAGAAAAATGGAATAAAAAAGTTAGCTTCATGGTAATGAGAGTTATATTCATAACTGGCTTTCAACAGTCTACAGCAGCGCTTTCAACTGGTTTATAACTAGAAAAAAGGATATTGCTAAAACACAATTCATGTTTTACCTGAAGTTTGGACATATTTCTCACAAAGTACTGGGTCCGTGTCTTTGGACACATAATATGATCCATATAATCACATTTAATATAATAATTTGCATTGGAAACGGCTCCAACATTATCACAAAATTTCTTAATACTATTATTATACTAAAACAAATTTTGAAAACTAATGATCTAGATTAATGTTATGTTCTGATCTAGACTAATATTATGTTCTGATCTAGACTAATGTTATGTTCAAGACTTTTTACTCATATATGATGAGTGTATATTAATCTTTTATCTAAAAGTCTTTAAATGCTACTTTTAGGACAAATCTATTCATAAATAAGGGATCACTAGTTAGGGGATGGATAGTGCTGTCTTTTTTTATCATATACATAAAGAAATTTAAGTGTTGCCATTGCAAATAACTAGAGAAAATGAATGTAACATTTATAACTAGTCGGCTGTTCTTCAAATTTATTTCTGATTTGTACTTTGTACTTGAGTTGAAATTGAGCTGTAAGTGAGATTGACTGACAGAAAGTCTGTCCTTAGACTTGAAATTGGGCTGTATGTGAAATAGACTGACAGAGAGTCTGTTCTTTGACTTGAAATTGGGCTATACATGAGACAGACTGATGGAGATAGATAGGGTATATCCTCAAGAATGATGAATTTATGAATGATTACTTTGGTGTGAGCTTTCAATATGAACAAGAGCACGAGAGATGTGTTAACTGATTAAGAGAAGTATTTGATATTTTACACATGTAAGTAGAAGACCAAACACATTTTCATTGATCTTATTTGCTAGGGAAGTTTTATTGCATAAAATAGCAAAATGAAGTTTGTTGCTAAACATTTTCAATCTATTTTTAAACATTTATAGATTTTTATAATGTTACAAACTATTTTGACATTAAAATAAATTCTAGCAGCTGACAAAGAGGGAAATAAGTTTTTTTGGAACATGCATGACAGTATACTACACATATAATTATTTTTTTCATATTTTACTTCTGTTTTTTCTGATATAATTGTCAACATGATTTCTCAGTTGATTTATCTTTAAATCCAAAGTGTCTATTGAGAGTGAAAAGGATCTATGATATTATATTTAAGAACCAACACAGTATCTTTTTCACTCCTTGTGGACAATGGTTTTTTGTTTTTTTCAACTAATCATGAGAAACAAAGTTGATTTGAAAATGATTTCTCTGCCAATATTAGAAATGTTTAGTTCCTGTCATTTCATGTATCTATGTACTATACTTTACTTATCTGTTGTTGATATAAACTTTTGATGATTTTAACAGACCGATTTGTAATTGCAAGTGACTAGTTTTTATGTGATTTTTATATGAAGAACTTATAAATTAGGTAACAGAATAAGTATAAGAAAGAAAATACATTTGGTTTGTTGAATTTTTCATCATGGTGAATTCTCTTTACACCAATTGGAAGATTTAAACAAGAGAGAAAATTGTATGGGTAGCAATGAAGTAATGTTAGTTATATAAATAACTCAAGGGAATTTGATCTCACTAAAATGTTGGGCCCAAAAATCTGGTGACAGTCTGGATTGTTTCACCAAAAAATTGTGTACTCGGATGACATTCATTTCATTGTGCCGTTCCTTTAAATATTTTAAGGACTTTAAAATAGTCATGTTGTCCTCCCCCCCCCCCCCCCAAAAATATGTTTCATTGTGGTGGTTGTAGTTTCAGGGGAAAAACCGTACTCAGGAATCAGTCCTGAATATTAAATAGTTTAAGGACTTTAAAATAGTTATGTTGTCCTCCCCCCCCCCCCCCCCAAAAATATGTTTCATTGTGGTGGTTGTAGTTTCAGGGGAAAAACCGTACTCAGGAATCAGTCCTGAATCCTTTAATGCTCCATTAATTAACCATCCTCAGCCATCTTTTTTGTAGTTTCAGGGGATGAACCTACTCGGGAATCTATCCTGAATCATTCACTCCTCACTTAACCATTAACCATCCTCTGCCAACTTTGCTTCACTTTAACTGTTCATTCTTTTCTGTTATTTCCTGTTCCGGGTTTTTTTATTTGAGTCCTTTGCTCATTACAATCTTCTGAATGGCAGTAAGACACAGAACTCAGCTTTCCTCTATGTAAATAAACAGAACTTATCATTTATGTTTAACCTGGAGGCAGTTATGTTTCAAATACAACTTTGTTTTTTGGATATTGACATTATACAATGTAATCTTTTTTGAAGTAATGTCTTAAAACGTTTTAATGCTTTCATCTGTTTGAAATGCATAAAAAATAATGTTTAAAAATAATCATTGTTGGCCAAAAGTTGTTTATTTCTCAAATATTAACTTAGCTAGAATGCAAGAAATAAGGCGGTCATCGCAGAGCTCTCGAAACTTTGTGTATTCAGTCTCTCATTTATGTTATTTTTCAACAAAAAAAATTGAAGAAATAATATAAAACAATATGTCATCTTTCTTGTACTACAATTGCAAATCTGTACGAATTTACCAGCGTGCTTCCTCTGAAGTCACACATCTGAATGAGAACTAATAAGTCCCTGATTTTGCTAAGAGAACTCACTGAATGGCTGTTTGAAATAATTTATTATAAATGTCTTGTGTTCAAATTGTTTTATTTTTGTGCTGAAAATGTATAATGCAATCAAAAAACATTTCCATTTATTTGGATCAATAAAAGAATCTTATCTTATCTTAAATGAATTAAAACTAGTCCAACTACAACACCGCATATCTCACTAACCGTAATAGATTGAAAGAAAAAATTGTATAAACAAATGAAATCACATATTTTTTTACTTTTAAAAAATACCACTAAGGTAATGGCACTGAACATTGTAAAACCTCACTATAACGTGACTCTGCTTTTAGTGCCCTCCGATTTTAAGGACATTAATTTTCTAATATCAAGGTTCCACTGTACTTTTGAAAGAATTTATCTCTAGAAACATAATTATTATGTTACAAGCCTAGAACCCTTATTCTCCTATTTTCTAGGTAATATTTTCATATAATTCAGCATTATATGTTGTCTCACAATGTTGACTCAAATGTCACTGTAAAGCTTTCAATAGGAAGAGGGAGTTGGGATGTGTGAGGAGATTAAGACTTGATTAATAATAAGGTAATAATTTATTAGTTTTCCAAAATGGCGTTTCCAATTAGTCCCATTAAGGGATGCAAGTGTAGCTGAAATAATGTGATGGATATCTTGTTGTCCTGTGACTTCTGAGTAAAAGGATTAATGAGACATAAACAATTTGAGTAAATAAAACAGTATAAGTAAGCTTTAATTATATGGCAAAATACATTCTTCAGTACGGTACAACCAGTTGGGCTAATGCATTCTTCAGTATAACCAGTTGGGTTAATGCATTCTTCAGTACAACCAGTTGGTCTAATGCATTCTTCAGTATAACCAGTTGGGTTAATGCATTCTTCAGTACAACCAGTTGGGTTAATGCATTCTTCAGTACAACCAGTTGGGTTAATGCATTCTTCAGTATAACCAGTTGGGTTAAGGCATTCTTCAGTACAACCAGTTGGTCTAATGCATTTTTCAGTACAACCAGTTGGGCTAATGCATTCAGTCTAATGCATTCTTCAGTACAACCAGTTGGGCTAATGCATTCTTCAGTACAACCAGTTGGGTTAATGCATTCTTCAGTATAACCAGTTGGGTTAATGCATTCTTCAGTACAACCAGTTGGTCTAATGTATTCTTCAGTATAATCAGTTGGGTTAATGCATTCTTCTGTATAACCAGTTGGGTTAATGCATTCTTCAGTACAACCAGTTGGGTTAATGCATTCTTCAGTACAACCAGTTGGGTTAATGCAATCTTCAGTATAACCAGTTGGGTTAAGGTATTCTTCAGTACAACCAGTTGGGTTAATGCATTCTTCAGTTTAACCAGTTGGGTTAATGCATTCTTCAGTATAACCAGTTGGGTTAATGCATTCTTCAGTATAACCAGTTGGGTTAATGCATTCTTCAGTACAATCAGTTGGGTTAATGCATTCTTCAGTACAACCAGTTGGTCTAATGTATTCTTCAGTATAATCAGTTGGGTTAATGCATTCTTCAGTATAACCAGTTGGGTTAATGCATTCTTCAGTACAACCAGTTGGGTTAATGCATTCTTCAGTACAACCAGTTGGGTTAACGGATTCTTCAGTATAACCAGTTGGGTTAAGGCATTCTTCAGTACAACCAGTTGGTCTAATGCATTCTTCAGTACAACAAGTTGGGCTAATGCGTGCTACAGTACATCCAGTTGGTCTAATGCATTCTTCATTAAAACCAGTTGGGCTAATGCATTCTTCAGTACAACCAGTTGGTAGAATGCATTCTTCAGTACAACCAGTTGGTCTAATGCATTCTTCAGTATAACCAGTTGGGTTAATGCATTCTTCAGTATAACCAGTTGGGTTAATGCATTCTTCAGTACAACCAGTTGGGTTAATGCATTCTTCAGTATAACCAGTTGGGTTAAGGCATTCTTCAGTACAACCAGTTGGGTTAATGCATTCTTCAGTATAACCAGTTGGGTTAATGCAATCTTCAGTATAACCAGTTGGGTTAATGCATTCTTCAGTACAATCAGTTGGGTTAATGCATTCTTCAGTACAACCAGTTGGTCTAATGCATTCTTCAGTATAACCAGTTGGGTTAATGCATTCTTCAGTATAACCAGTTGGGTTAATGCATTCTTCAGTACAACCAGTTGGGTTAATGCATTCTTCAGTATAACCAGTTGGGTTAAGGCATTCTTCAGTACAACCAGTTGGGTTAATGCATTCTTCAGTATAACCAGTTGGGTTAATGCAATCTTCAGTATAACCAGTTGGGTTAATGCATTCTTCAGTACAATCAGTTGGGTTAATGCATTCTTCAGTACAACCAGTTGGTCTAATGCATTCTTCAGTATAACCAGTTGGGTTAATGCATTCTTCAGTATAACCAGTTGGGTTAATGCATTCTTCAGTACAACCAGTTGGGTTAATGCATTCTTCAGTACAACCAGTTGGGTTAATGCATTCTTCAGTATAACCAGTTGGGTTAAGGCATTCTTCAGTACAACCAGTTGGTCTAATGCATTCTTCAGTACAACCAGTTGGGCTAATGCATGCTACAGTACATCCAGTTGGTCTAATGCATTCTTCATTACAACCAGTTGGGCTAATGCATGCTACAGTACATCCAGTTGGTCTAATGCATTCTTCATTACAACCAGTTGGGCTAATGCATTCTTCAGTACAACCAGTTGGTCGAATTTATTCTTCAGTACAACCAGTTGGTCTAATGCATTCTTCAGTACAACATAATTAAGACATAACATTCACTTTAATTAAACTTGACATAGTAAATTTAAATCCTACCTCTCTATTACTAGTAAATAAATTTAAAGCAAGGAAAAGAAAAAGCCTAATGTTTTATTTACATACGCTTTTTGTGTCGCATTATCATTAATGTACTCTAAAGATTTATGGCATTACAGTTAGTTGTATAATTAGTTGAGTAAACGGAGCACCATCAGGAAATGGTTTACATCATTGAAAGATTTATTGCTGCAGCTGACAGCCCTGCCCATACCAATATAAGTTGAACTTTGACTCATAAATGTTTAAATTGAATTTGTGTTTACTGTTTTGAGCTGTATATTGGCACTGGTTTCTGTTGTGAGCTGAGAATGTAGCTTTGATTTGAGCTGTATATTGGCACTGATTTCTGTTGTGAGCTGAGAATGTAGCATTGATGTTCCGGTGAGGTTTGCTGCTTGATATAATCTTTGATCTAATGTGTTACTCTGTCTGCATTTCCATAAGTGTTCTTTATATTGTAGGTTAGTTGTCCTTATTGTAGGTTAGTTGTTACACTCTTTTACAGTTCATTTAAGAGTAACCAATGTTCATGAATGTTAATTCTATTTTTTTTAAATCTATTTAATTATTGGCCAGTGGGTTAGACATATAAAATCCTTGCATGAAGGTCCGTTCTAGTAAGAGCACAGCTTTGTATAGGTTACACATGGCTCGACTTAAGGTGGTATTTGAAAATGATTTTTTAAAATATCACTTAAAAATCCATTTTTTACTGAAGCATTTAATTATTTCAATGTACTTCAAATAGTAATCTATATTTCCTCATACTGTAGATTTGTAATTTTTGTATACCTATTACCTTCTTTCTAGGGGAGACTATTTTAGTAGTATATTTGCTTTAACTGTTTTAAACTTATTTTATGCTATCTTGTTATTTATCATTTATTTCTCTAGGCAATACCATAAATTTTAATAAAATTGCATTTCTTTATTTGGTTGATGAAAATTAAAATAATTGTGTTACGTAATGTATATTTCAGAGAACAACTGTTCTGTTACTATCAAATACAGTTTACCTCACATTATTTTTACATTTTAATTTAAGATACAGAAGAAAGATTTGGACAGTTGTCTCTGTTATAGCTAATTCAGTTATTAGAATATTTTATTTGGATGCACCCCTCCCCCCATGCCATTCCCACTCTTACCAACCACTTTAAAATACATTTTAATCTCTCTTTTCCCCCCCCCCCAACTACCAGCATTAATTAAGTCTTTTGTGGATGCTTCATTTGTAATGCTCAATGTTTCCCAGAAAGTTTTCTCTGTTATAGCTAATTCAGTTATTAGAATATTTTATTTGGATGCACCCCTCCCCCCATGCCATTCCCACTCTTACCAACCACTTTAAAATACATTTTAATCTCTCTTTTCCCCCCCCCCAACTACCAGCATTAATTAAGTCTTTTGTGGATGCTTCATTTGTAATGCTCAATGTTTCCCAGACTTTTCTTGCCTAGAGCCAAACAATGACATTATTATATGACCTGAGACTTGATATTAATAAATATTAATTTAAAAATAGCATTTCAAATCAAATGTTCTTTTTGAGTTGGAATTGAAATCCACAAAGTTTTACTATATTTAGAATACCATGAAATCATATATGGCTCAGGTGTATTACATGAAGAATTATATGTTGTGTGGGATGGGTTTAGGGAACCACTGACCTTATTGTACTTGGTTTAGAATGATTTAATGCTTTATTGGTTGAGGTTTAGGGAACCACTGACCTTGTTGTACTTGGTTTAGAATGATATATGTTGTATTGGTTGAGGTTTAAGTAACCATTGACCTTATTGTACAAGGTTTAGAGTGATTTATTTGTAATATCTCTTGATTTACTGATTTTGTTTGACCTTCTCTGCCCTTATTTGGTCAATGTTCATGTGACAGTTCTTGAAGTGTTTGTCTTGTGAGATTATACTGTTGTCCAAATTGAGGCCTTCTCATTGGTTGAAATGTCTATGAAAATAAACTATGAATCACAGAAACAAGGGCTTTTGTTTTATTTTGATTTCTACCAATTATGAAACTATGCTTTTTTCAGCATGTGTTCGGACCAGTGGTCAGTCCTGGTTAGGCCCAGTGGTCAGTCCTGTGGCAACCACTATCAGCTGCACTTTTGTAAATGTTTAGTTACAACATTATATAATTGATGTGTGTGTGTAAGTGGGTGCAATTTGGAGATTTGGCCCGCTGTACTTCGCTGGTAAAGTCAACATCTCCACTAGTTAGACCTACATCCCACATGACACCACCATCTCTGTTGTTGTACTACATCTAGTGGCAAATTATGCCAAGTTAACATTGACAATTTCAATGAACACTTTTTGTTAGCTTAATAAACATATAAATTATGTATAAGATGGACAAATATCCAACATTTGTATGCCCCAATATACAACATTTATTGAGTTTCTATATACAACACCTATCTATACATATACAACATTTATTGTTATTTTAATATCCCGATTTACAAAATTCAGTTATGATCTAATTACAAAACATTTATTGATAGCACTACGTTACATAACATATATTGCTTTTTAATAGACAAGACTTAAATTTCTGTAATCCTGAGACAATGACTGAAAATTTCCATCTTGGCATATTGAAAACAAAAAATTAACCCAAAACCTTTGAGAAGAGAATGTGTTTCACCCACAATTTTTATTTATATTTATTATTTACCATGAATTTTATTTTAAACCTGGTGAGAAGTTCCGTATAATGTTTTTGTATCAAAAGATTATGACAGAATGATGACAAGGTGTTCATGTGTATTTAAACGATAACATGCTATTACGTGCATGGCATCTTACAAAATTGGAGCCAGATATCAATCATTAAAAAAAAAAGTTGGGTTGCAAAAAGGCCACGATCCAGGGGACGTAGATTATAACAATAGAAACAGGCACTATATCAATATAAGTAACAAATATATCTTTTCTGTACGAAAAAGATTATTTTTTTCCTTATAATATTACTTGTTAGAGACTAAGAGAGACTAGTCTAAGCTTACGGTAAAAACTTGCAGAACTCCAGCATTGACATCAAATCACATGATTAAAAACTACTTCTGGGAATGCAAACCCTAAAACATGGGGGCAGAGTACCGCAGGTAAGCATGGGATGGCGTTACTGTAATTAAAAAAAAAAAAAAAAAAAGATTAACTTCGCTGTTGTTCATGGCTGGCTGGCAAAAATATTCGGACGGCTAATTGACCCAATTGTTTTTCAAGGGGGAAGGTGAAGACATGAAATGCTGCTGATTGCACAAAATGAAATGTCCGATAACTGCGCTAAATAAGTTGTTGTTTTTTTTAATTGCAAGTGCGTAATATTTTCTTTTGTTTTTCTCATATTGTTGGGGACATAAATCTGCGATGTCAAAGTGAGTGGGTCATAAGAATATTAATACAGATAGAGTTCAGGGGCGTGAACAAATGTGCGGTTGCTAGCCTTTTTTTTTTGGGGGGGGGGGGGGCGATGGGAGGCACTAAATGAGATTCTTATTTGAGTTACTTGAGCGTATGTTTCGTCGAATTCTCAGCCCCAACCCCCATTTCCTCGATTTAATATTTTATAAAGGATTTTTACGAAAAACATAGGCATACATGTTTATTTGGGGAGGATGAATCTTTGGTGTGTTTCCTCACTTATTTCCTGGGACTCGACCCCTGCAAAAAAACAAGTTCATGAGTTTTGTTATTATTTATTTAAACTAATACTAATGGCATCACCACACACAGCACTTGATAAGCCATCCGATCGTAAATGCCACAACAGAAATAAGTACAAGGACTTTAACAGCATCATTATTCCTCTTGGTTCTGTCAGCCTTTAACCGTTCTTGTCGTCTGCTCTCCCACTGGGCTAACATATCCAGACAGTCTGCATGCATCAATGTCAACATCTTCCATCTTTCTTGCAGACCTTCCAGTGCGCTGGAGATAAAGCGGTCGGCCATGACCTTAGTCGCGATCTTTTCATATTCTGCTGTGTCGTGGCCAAACTTTCGCTTAGATTTCTCTTCCTTTGTCAGTTTACGCTGCCAATGATGAAAAGTAACATTTGAGTTGAACAAAAACTCACTATATTTTAATACAAATATATAAGAAAATATCATATTCTTTATTGATCCATATAACGGGATTTTTCAAAACATTGTACATAATCATTTTCAGCACATAAATTCATAAATAAATACATATTTTAAGTAAGAGTAAGAAAACATTTTACAATTATACAAATTAAAACATAAGACATCTTAAGTGTTTCTCTAGTAAAGAAATCAGCAATCAATTAACCCCCTTAGTGACAACACTGACTTATTTAGTGATCATTTAGATTTGGTATCTGCTTGGAGACCACGCCACGCAGCTAAATTCGTACAGCCTGGGGAACAACAGAATGTGTGTATCATTTTCGAGAAAGAATTCGCCCTGATCAAGCTGAGCTTAGGTACCGTATCTGTGATGAAGGGGGTGAGTGTATCATACCAATTATTTTTAGTTTTACAACAGCATTTTTCTTAAATCGTGAAGGATGTTTAGTTTGTGTTATGTATTAATTATTATCTAGTGCGGATTGGGACTTGTGACCATAAACTATAGAAACTTTAAAGGCCCCTATTTGAACAATTACATCAGAAAATATTTCTTATTTTTAACTTTGAAACGTAAAGACCTACTATTACTAGTATTCCTGCGAATCAATTTAATAGACAGAATATAAAATGAAAAATGCCATCAACTTTCAAGCTAATGGATTGATTTGAAAATTTATCTTTTGTTGACATTGATCGATAAATTTCAAAATCATAAATTAGGATATGGTAGTAGGCCACCAATCGGAAACTATAGTTATAGCGTTAAAAATGTAAAACAATAGTCCGTGTCCCCTGCCGAGGGTGAAGGTTTAAGTTAGCCTGGTTACTTCGTTGTTTATGTGTGGCTAACAGCAGTCAATGTGTCATGAGCCCACCATTGGGAGAAAGCTGTAGCAACAGAGTATTGTAACTTGAAAAATGAGACAAGCCCCACGCTTGAGACATGTTCATATTCAAACGGTTATTTGGTTACATATTGTATTCAAATTAGCTTACTTTCATCAGGGAAATTATTTCAACTGGAATGACACACAGGTAAAGTCATGGTGTGTCAGCACAGGTGCAGTCATTATGACAGTCACACATCAATTTATTGTTTGATGTCACCTTGTCTGACCTAGTTACCCATCGCATGGCTCAGTGGAGATCTATACAATATGGTCTTTCCTTGCCATACTGACCATGTAGTGTATATATTAGGTTTAGGCAGATTTTCGGAAGACCCATCTGTTCATGTTGTAATATTACCAGTGTCTTATAAGCAAGCTAGACTGTCCTCAATAGAAATGCAGGGGTGTAGCTAGGGTTGGTGCCGCCTGGGGTGGGTCGAGTTTTTGATCGCCACTTTGACGGGGGAAAAAAAACAACTACTCAAACTGCCAAAAATGACTCCCTTCCGTATAAGGACAAAAGTGCCACAAGGTGCTGACCGCCCCCCCCTCCGCAACCCCCTTTCCTACGCCACTGTGTAAATGTAACGTGAGTTTTTAAGATTTAAAGGTGTCATTGGTGCAAGGGGTGTTTGTAATGACCCTATAATAATGATATGGATGAGACTCTTAATAATCAGTGACATTTGATTCCATGAATACACAATGTTTACGATTGGGATTATTAGTGAAACTATAACCACTTTATCCTATGACGTTACATTCTCTTGCCGTCCAGGAAAGCCTGAAATTTACACAGAGGCGTATCTCCTATTATATATTCTGCTTGTGGTGTTACTGCTTCCATTTCCGGATAGCGCGCAAAGTATTATTCCCAATAACTACGCTAAATATTTTTTTTTTAAATAACGCAACTGCGTTTGGTGTGTAATATTTTCTTTTCAGAAAATGAAATCGTCTCTTTTTAAATATGGTGTAATATAATTTCATATACCTGGGATCCAATATTTCTAGGTCTCTCTCCGTTGATGAAGAGATCAATATCAGGATTGCAAAAGCAGCAGCAACTATGGCTAAACTGAATAAGCAGGTGTGGAATAATCTCAATCTAACTGATAAAACAAAAATAAGTGTTTATCAGGCATGCGTGCTTAGCACGCTCCTATATGGTAGCGAAGTGTGGACCACATATACCAGACAGGAGCGGAAACTCAACAGCTTCCAATCAAATATGTCTGCGTCGCATTTTGCGCATTCGTTGGCAGGACAGTGTGCCTAACGTGGAGGTCTTGGAATGTGCACACATGTTTAGCATATTTTCCTTTCTTATCTAGAGACGCCTTCGCTGGTTAGGTCATGTACGGAGAATGGAGGAAGGACGTATCCCAAAGATTCTGCTGTATGGAGAGTTGGCAGAAGGGACAAGACATATTGGACGACCGCGCCTGAGATTTATTGACGTTTGCAAACGAAGCATGAGGGAAGCCAATATTGAAACAAACGAATGGGAGTTCATTGC
>CAXITT010001571.1:50700-64192 GCA_964033795.1 Lymnaea stagnalis
TTTTTTTAAATCTTTTTTTTTTTAATTATAAAAGTAAATAGAAAAATAATAAAAAAAAAAAAAAAATCAGGATACAGATTAAATAGAAATGTTTAAAAAGATCACCTTCATTCAAATATCTTACGAGTCAAATGTACAAATTATCTAAGGACCATGGGGGACAACTTTCATTTATTGAATTAAAGGCCGTTTCTTACAAAAAAATGTTTACCACATCAAAATGTAAATTTGTATTATCTATAAAACTCTAATCATAAACACGTTATTATACTTGTGTTTATAGATGTGTCTTCCATAAAGATGTGTGAGTGCTCAGCTAGACATTTGCACATAGACACAAAACAAAAAGGGAAACGCACTAGTGTAAATAAAAGCCTGACCCAGTGTCGTTATGAAAGAAATTGACTGCGATGAATTTTGTGTGGATTCAAGACACACACACACACATATAATAATTTGTGAGTAAGATAAGTACAATTAAGCTTTAATAAAATACCAATTTAAGACGATTCTTTTAAAGACATTGATCAGCACAACAAAGACGAAAACTGTTTGAATTTAAATAAATGTAGCGAAGTATCAATTTAATACCTCTTAAATTAGACAAAGGAAAAACTGTTTGGGAATGGGGCAGAAGTCTATTGCAAAATCAAACACTATAAGATATGGCAACAATGTAAAATAATAAATTCGTTTATTAACGTAATGGAGTATAGTTACATCATTAAATACATTATTTTTACTTTATTTGAGGTGACCTCCATCGACACCAACCCCCACAAAAAAAAAGAAAGTTTTTGAGCTGAAATAAATTAAAGTAAGTTCAGATTCAATACTACGTAAAAACCAAGAGTGGACAGTAAGGCCATAATTATTTACTAAAAAACATATTTAAAAAAAATTAAAAAGTTTCAGAAGTCAATGTTTTTATTAGCATATCAGAAATACTTGGAAACGAAAAACAGGTCCACATTCTTGATTTGAGTTTCTGGAATCTGTGGTTTTCAAGTAAATTGACAGGTTTTTAAAACATAATCTGACTGTAAGAGAAACTGTTTGAGTTTCACCATTGGTACACATTGCAGGTCACACAAATGTACTGTACTGTACTGTGGTCTTTGGCGTAGTGCGGATGGCTGAGGTAGACTATTCCATTCCATGAGATGTTATAGCCTGCACTGGTGACGAGAAAACTTACAATGAATTCATTCGCGAAGTACCTTACATTTTCAGAAGTGAATTGTATACTGGTTTTGATAGTTCCATTAATCCTGGCATAAAGATGCTTGTGGGACGAATGTCGAAACACGAGTATTGCAACGTCACTGCCATTTGGGGGTTGACTTTCCGTGCTGAGAGCCAAACACACCATGTCACTGGGGGTAATCACCTTAGCCCTCAGTTCAATCAGTTGCCCCATGTTGCTGGTGGTAATCAAGTTAGCCCTCAGTTCAATCAGTTGCCCAAAGTTTGCTTGTGGTAATCAACTTAGCCCTCAGTTCAATCGGTTGCCCTTGGTAGACCTCAGCTTGCATTCAGACCTCACTGTTAATAGAAGGGCTGTTTAAAATAGACGCTGGTAGAGTTGAGATCAATCCCTGTGACGTCAAGACACAATTTGCATGTGCACGTCATTCCACAATCGTAAACAAAAGCAGCACAATTTGAATATTTTTTGAGACAGTGATTGACGCATGATGATTGGCTGAAGGCTGTCGGAACATCGTAACAGTAGGTTGAAGAAATACACTTTTTGGATATGGACGAAGTTGGCAATAAACTGGAAATATCCGAGACATGATAAAAATCGTGAGCAACTCCACGACAATGACTCTGTCGCGAAGTATGGGCATGATGTAAATGTCCACAGCAGTAGAAAAGTTCTAGTAAACAAGTATAAATTAGTTAGCTTTGTCTCCTTTTTTAAGAGCTTACTCCATGTCTAACAGAATAACAGGTGATGTCATAATTAGTTTATTGCACTATATATTTACGACCTGTTCGAATAGATGTTTAGACAAATACACATCACGTGCTGAACAATTCTATTTAAACACGTCTTTCTTTCTTGAATGATTACTGTTTAAACGGGGTTAATTGAAGCATTGACTCTTTTTTTACAAGGTCCCATGACTATTGAGTATTCCGCTGAATTGTTAAGCCTTGAGAAAGTAAGAAGATACTGATTTAATGAACACATAAGAACCTCCGATTTTATAAACATATCTTTGCTACAAAGATCCTTTGTTGAGATATTTTCTATTATTTGATTGATTCTTGATAACAATCATCTTTTGACTATTCTGATAAAATGGACATTTTGATAAGAAAGATCGTTTGATCAGATGGATCGTTTTATAAGACGGAACATAGCCATGAGTTTTGGATTTGGGCAGTAATCTTCCTCTCATTGAGGAGGAGGCTTTGCGTCACCCCGTCCCCCTTTTGCCCAGTGAGTCTTTCGAGTCACCGCATGGTAGAGAGACCACTTTAGGAACAAGTGGCTTGGCAATTAGGCCACAGGAGAAACTGGACGACAGCTTTACTGAAAACAGCCGCGACCTTGCAAGAGCGACCCCTGGTGGGAACTAAAAAGAGGAGAACAGAGCCTCATCACCCAAATGAGAACGGGACACTGTGCGACACGCAGCTACCTCCATAGATGGAACGACAGAAGGGAACCAAACTGCCGATTATGCGGCCAGGCACACGAGACGGTTGCTCACTTGGTTATCCCGTGTCATAGTGGGGGGGGACGGGGGTGGACGAGAGAGACCCGGAAGCCTGCCTTGAAGATTTGCTTTACTGTAATGCCCAGATGAGGCTTGCCGCCAAAACCATAGCCACGGCCATAAGAGACTAAAGTCTCGGCCGAAAAGAGAATTTATATTTATAAGACGGACCATTTGTAACTTGTATATGTTATTGGATTTATATCTCGATATGATTGATCTTTTGATTAGGTGAATATTTTAGTAATAATATCTTTTGATAAGATAGAGATTTTAATATTGATTTAGTGATTGGAAGTTTTTTTTTATTAAGATAAAACATACATAAAATGGATATTACGACAAGAAATATTTTTTAAAATACATTTATCTTTGCATAAGATTCATTTTTTATATGGTTGATATTTTGATAATATGGATCTTTTAATAAGGTCTTTGGTACTGACTCGACTCTAATCAGTTGATTTATTTTTTCGATTAGCTTTACAATAAATCTATATTCGACAGATCCTTTGATAAGATCAACCTTGTTTCTTTTCTTTTCTGTTCAATGAAATGGATATGTCTTAATTGTTTCAGTTTGAATAACTTAAGATATAATGAGCAGATAATATTAAATGTAACAAATAAAATATTAATATTTTTCTTAATAGCCTTATACTACACCATTCATGATAGGTAAATTATAAAGTGTGTGACTGATGTAAAGAATTTAAATTAGTTTGTGCTCCCCCAGAATATAATTTCCTGCAACGAACAAATGTTGTTGATGATAATAACAATTTTACTTAATGTTATTGCTTCTGGTATTTATTCACGTTCACAGACGTTCATGAATATCTAAAAACCACGAGGGACAGAACACCATGAATTTGCATCACACCATTTTAGTAACTGATTGAAATACACAGCATGAAATAACATCCCTGTAAACTAGAGCAAATATAATGTCTTAACTTCTCCCACTTCACATTTGTTGAATCAACATTAAGATGCTGTTTGATATAAAAGTAATCCCACTTCCCATTTGTTGAATCAACATTAAGATGCTGTTTGATATAAAAGTAATCCCACTTCCCATTTGTTGAATCAACATTAAATGCTGTTTGATATAAAAGTAATCATAGCAAGTGCTAATAAAGAAAAATACTCCACGGCCACCCACCCGGCAGCTCCCCCCCCCCAACCGTATCCCATAACTTCCTTAACTTCCTGATCATTCGACTTAACACAATTCATATCTAAATCTTTGATCTGTGACATTCATCCCGCACCCAATGACAAAATTTTGTGCTACAAAATTTTTTAGCACAAAGATTAAATGTTTTCAAAGTAAAATTACAAATTACTGAATGAAGAAATCCCAGATACACAGTATACAATCAAATCTGTATGATCAAAAACAACATTGTGTGAGTTCATTCCCCTAGAGTCGATTTTGATCGGGTCTGCTGAACTCCGTTTGGCTGGATGGGTATGGATCCTATTTTATGTTGTTTCTTTTTTTCATGAAAAAAATGTAAACCGTTGAATTGTGTGTAGCCTTACAGCAGTCTCGAGTTAACACAACAAATTATTGTTATTATATACTACACCATTCATGACAGGTAAATGATAAAAAGTGTGTGAATGATATAAAGAATTTAAATTGGCTTGTGCTCCCTCAGAATATAATTTCATTTAATCCTTTAAAAGCTGTCAATAATTTTTTTTTTTTTTAATAAAAATAAAGATGATTCTAAAAATAGAAAGGTTTAGACATTAATATTAAAACACTTGCTTTATTTTTAAGCTTTAATTTACAGTTTTAATTCAAAACTTATTTAATTATAAGCTTTAATTTTAAGTTTTCATGTAAAACTCGTTTAACGATGAACTGAACACCATTTAAAGCAAAAACTTTCACATTCCAACAAAATGGATTTTTTTCTTCTGAACTGCAGCGTACACGTTTTCCATCACACTAGTGTGGCACTATCCAAAGTGCGTCCCCGGCCCGGCGCCGGTACACGAGTCTTACGTCGCCCTTCAGCACAACAGGCACATTCATGGCCAAATAAAACGAAAATAAATCTGACACCGATCCCCTCCAGTTTTAGAATCGCTGGCCTATTGTTCCTATTGGTCGATGTTTCAAATAGTGGTCTTGCCAGTCCAACCCCGAAAAGCGTATTGTTCTATTGTTCTAAACTCGAATTGCTTCTCAACTAATTGTGACGATGTAGGGACAGCGTTCATCTAATGATCGCGCGTTAATCTTTTTATTAGAAAAATCAACCATAGAATTCTTCACTGGCAGCGATTCTCACATTGCTGTTGTTTTATCTGGAAGATAATCTTCATTGGTTTGTGATTTAAAAAAAAAAAATTAACAAAAAACAAAACAACCTTTGATTAATAAGGTTAAACGAATTTCTTTAAAGCAATTGTTTCGCGTTTTTTCTAACTGTGTCTTTTTGTGTTACTTTGATCGTCTTTAATTATCTCAGTTCAACATTTTATCTTCCAGCAAAGCTTGTGATGTTTTTCCAAGATGATGGAACCATATGTGACGATATTAACACATTTTGATGTCCATAAAAGACTTATTTATAAACATTATTGGTATTAAAGTAACTTTTATATACACACACGCACACACGCACGCACGCACACACACACACACACACACACACACACACACTGACACAAATGCACGAACATGAGATAATTTGAAAAACAGAAATTGTTAAAAAAAATAAAATAAATTTACAATAAAAACAAACACACAGAATGAAGGGGCAACAACTACCGAAATAAATATGTAATTATTTCTTAGTAACAAATGTACATGAATGCCGTTCACAAGTCTTCCTGGGGAACTCGAGCCACAGATTGTTGTGAAAACCGAGAACCGGATTTAAACAAAAACCAGTTCGCCGAAAACAGCGTTCTCGACACACACACACACACACACACACACACACACACACACACACACACACACACACACACACACACACACACACACACACACACACACACACACACACACACACACACACACACACACACACACACACACACACACACACACACACACACACACACACACACACACACACACACACACACACACACACACACACACACACACACACACACACACACACACACACACACACACACACACACACACACACACACACACACACACACACACACACACACACACACACACACACACACACACACACACACACACACACACACACACACACACACACACACACACACACACACACACACACACACACACACACACACACACACACACACACACACACACACACACACACACACACACACACACACACACACACACACACACACACACACACACACACACACACACACACACACACACACACACACACACACACACACACACACACACACACACACACACACACACACACACACACACACACACACACACACACACACACACACACACACACACACACACACACACACACACACACACACACACACACACACACACACACACACACACACACACACACACACACACACACACACACACACACACACACACACACACACACACACACACACACACACACACACACACACACACACACACACACACACACACACACACACACACACACACACACACACACACACACACACACACACACACACACACACACACACACACACACACACACACACACACACACACACACACACACACACACACACACACACACACACACACACACACACACACACACACACACACACACACACACACACACACACACACACACACACACACACACACACACACACACACACACACACACACACACACACACACACACACACACACACACACACACACACACACACACACACACACACACACACACACACACACACACACACACACACACACACACACACACACACACACACACACACACACACACACACACACACACACACACACACACACACACACACACACACACACACACACACACACACACACACACACACACACACACACACACACACACACACACACACACACACACACACACACACACACACACACACACACACACACACACACACACACACACACACACACACACACACACACACACACACACACACACACACACACACACACACACACACACACACACACACACACACACACACACACACACACACACACNCACTTACAAACAAACATTATTTTCCAATGAAGATTGGAACTAAAAATTTTATTTATTTATTTCACTGCTTAGTTTGGAACGAAACCGATCGATTTAGTTTGATCGGGGCCGTTCGGTTATGTCTGTCTACTCTTTTACATTATACGTCTCTGTCTGTGTTTAAGAATAAAATATAAAAAATATCAACAAAAAATGTTTGTTTCGGACTACTTTCCTGTCAAGACTTTCTGTAACGTTTTAAAGCTGAATCCTCAATTTTATTTCATATTCTTTAAAAATATTTTCCATCGCTGTGTTTGCCTAGTATGAAGACTTGCAGCCGTAAAGTGTTCTTTTTGTGTGTGTGTGTGTGTGTGTGTGTGTGTGTGTGTGTGTGTGTGTGTGTGTGTGTGCGTGCGTGTGTGTGGTCTTTTGTCGCTAATCAGGCTTTTGCATAGCATGTCATTATTTCTTGTGTCCACAGTCTGCATTATAAATATACAGCATAATAACATCATAAAAATGTCGAGTATTTAGATAAGGTATGAAGATTAAATATGTTGTTTACTACTCAAGTTGTTTCATAATAGAGGTAATAAAAGCCATCTTCTGTTGAAAAATGAATATTTGGATTAAGAAAACAAAAATTAAAAACAAATGAAGTTAACATCAAAAATAAAAAATTGGGAACACGCTTATCAAAAGCATAAAATATTTATTTACAAAACAATTTTTGTGTTCTTTTATCAATTTCTTTTACATTACCAAATGTTGTGAACCGGTTTCAATATAAACTTAAGAATCACTTGCTTTGCAGGATGTCGTTACAAAATACTTTCAACTGAAAAAAAAAACTATTCATGCAGCAATTCAGTTCAGTAAGAGTTTTAAAATCCTCATACACCAAAGCACATGCTCAATGTTATCAGACGCGGCAGTTACCGTGTTGGCGAATTACCATTTCAAAACTGAATCTGGTCGACCAATTAGACTGTTAAATATTACACTAAAACACATCCTTTCACGCGTATCCCTCACACTCATCTATTATTAACACACACACACACGCAAACACACACACTACTCACACAAACATAAATCGCACACAATACACAAAGAACAAACACACAATTCACACACTCAACACAATTCAGTCACATGCGACGCATAATCATACACACAACACATAAGCATTCACACAACACATAATCATACACACAACACATAATCATACACACAACAAATAATCATTCACACAACACATCAACATACACACAACACATAATCATACACACAACACATAATCATACACACAACACATAAGCATACACACAACACATAATCATACACACAACACATAATCATACACACAACACATAATCATACACACAACACATAATCATACACACACATTGCATTATCACTGGAGTACGAACAATGTTTCCCTTCGTTTTTATCTAGTTACAAAGTACTTTCTACATAGGTGTCCAAAAATCAAACATTTTAACATTTGAAACCTAGTGAATCAAATCAAAAGATGTTAAGACTACGTTCTTCCCATCTCGTCAGCACACATATTGTGTGTGTACTTCACTGCTTACGTGCCGCATTCCTCTCTTGAGGATGTTTACAAATTGTTGACTTTAAGTTTCCAAGAAAAAGTCTTCGTTTGAAACGCTGATTCAAGTAACGATAAACATATTTCATTGCCAGTGATAAGATTAACATTAAAAAAAACCAACCCAAATATTTATAAACGTTTACTCTACATGTAAAGAAAGAACTGACCCCAGACAAATATAATGTGATATGCCGTAAGAAGAGAAACACGGATTTTCCCTTTTCCCAAATAATGTCAAGGACAAATTCGTCTCTTCCCCCCCCCTCCCCCCCCCCTCCCCAAATGCTATAACACATCGGGTTGTTTTTTTAATAAAACATTAGAAACGTATCAAATTCATCGTGAGAGATTTTCATTTCAAACAAAAACCATTTTTGTTTGTTCATATTCGTATATATTTATGTATATATTTTTTACATTTGTTAGATCCACGCCCAGTCTTATCGTGAGAACGTCAGTTAGCAACCTTGAAAAGAGGTTCACGTTGCACGTGTCAGTGTCTTCTTGTTATTTGCGAAGTTTAATTATTTTTCGTTGAATGGGTGGTGGAAAAAAAGTAATTAAAAAAGAAACAGTCGAGGCTCTGGTATAAACAGGGCTGTTTCATCCTTTTAGCCACGTTTCACACAAGGTGTAAAAACAACTCTGGATAAGGGCGTGAATACTGAAACTGTTTCAAGATGACAACTGATAGTCTTCCTTCCATTATTTTATGCTTGTTTATGCTTCTCAATTATTGTCATGGTAAGTGTTTAACGAGATCTGTGAATAACGCCATTGCTTTTCTTCATTTGTAAAAATATTGGGTTTTTTTTTGTAAAAAGAGAATGTAACATCTCTTTGTTTTTTTTTTTTTACAAATGTAATACCATAGGAATTAAATATATTGTATTCCACGTAAAACGTATACATCCTATTTCCTACTTCCGATATGTATGTACCCAAGAAGGTTAATTATTTATCAAATTCATTCCTTTATTTTGAGACGTGTCTTATGCTGCTTGGGGCAAAATGAACGAACTCATATTTGTAAAAAGAGAATGTAACATCTCTTTTTTCACAAATGTAATACCGTAGGATTTAAATATATTCATTTGTCATCATCGTAAAAATGTACACATCCTATTTCCTACGTCCGATATGTATGTACCCAAGAAGGTTAATTATTTATCAAATTCATTCATTTATTTTGAGACGTATCTTGTGCTGCCTGGGGCAAATTACCATGCCCCCCCCATTTAAATAAAATTAATAAAATCTTGCACTAGATTGTTGTACCTTCCATACCTAAACTAACATATTTTGCACTTCATATGGTTTGTTGTTATTTGGATGGGTTATAAGTTGATTAGTGAATGCTATTTGGTTATGGTGCTTCGCTTCACTGATTGACTTGACGGCATTAGAAATATATTTAAAGGTAAAGTTTTTATTGCCTTATACCTTTAATAAAGTATATTTTTGGAATTAACAAAAGTAAACACTTTTTAAATGTTAAAAGCACAAAGCTAAAATTTGTGTGTGTTTTATTAATCGGCATCCTTCCGTCTCGTGAGACGATGGTGCATCACCGTTGGGTTGGGTTGCATTTTCTCAAGTGGCTGTGCAGTGCTATCCTTGAGTGACAGTCTTTACCACATTTTTTACACACGAGTTCCGTGCTTCTAAATCTTTTGGCCTTTCTCCTAGCTCTTCTGTCTGCAGCCTCTTCCATTCTTCGCTCCTCGGCTACCATGACGCCCTCTTTGACAACTGTGCGCCACGTAGATCGGTCTTTTGCCTTACACTCCCAGTCACTTGTATGTATTTTGGCTGCTTTCATGTCCCTTTGACAGACATCTTTAAATCGCAGACGTGGGCGACCTGTTTTCCTCTTTCCCAAAGCAAGTTCACCATATAGGAGGTCTTTCGGAATGCGGCCGGGACTCATTCTTTTAACATGACCTAGCCATCTCAGGCGTCTTTCACTAAGGATTGTGAACATGCTTTGGGTATTCGCACGCATTAGGACCTCACTATTAGTCACTTTTTCTTGCCATTTAATACCAAGGATGCGACGCAGGCATCTCATATGGAAGCTATTAAGCTTGCGCTCTTGGGATGTATAGGTGGTCCATGTCTCGCTCCCGTATAGTAGTGTACTGATGACACAAGCTCGATAGACGCACAGTTTGGTTTTCTCCGTTAGCTTGGTGTTTTGCCAGACCCGTTTATTTAGTTTAGCCATTGTGGCAGCTGCCTTGCCGATTCTGCTGTTAATTTCTTCTTCAATGGACAGTGTATTGGAGACCTTGGACCCCAAGTAGGTGAAGCTGTCCACAACCTCCAAGTTTTCATTATCGATTTTTATGTTAGGTGGAGGTCGAGTGTCTTGGGCCATGATGTTTGTCTTTTTCAAGCTGATTTGCAGACCAAATTCTTTGCAGGCATTGGAGAAGCTTGACACGAGTTGTTGCAAACCAGTTTCTGTGTGTGCTGTTAGTGCCGCATCATCCGCAAATAGTAGCTCGCGAATTAGGACATCTGTCATTTTGGTCTTGGCTCGGAGGCGGGCAGTGTTGAAAAGTCCTCCATCAGCTCTGGTGTGTAACCAGATTCCCTCACTGCTATCCTTGAATGCGTATCGAAGTAGTACAGAGAAAAATATTGCGAACAGTGTTGGTGCGAGTACACAACCTTGTTTAACTTTGCTGCTGACTGGAAAGGCTTCTGACTTGGCTCCATCGAACTGCACTGTACCCTGCATATTTTCATGGAACTCTCTGATGATGGCAAGTAGGTGAGGGGGACAGCCGATTTTTGCCAGTATTTTGAATAGCCCGTTGCGACTGACGTAATCAAAGGCTTTTGTAAGGTCCACAAAGGCAATGTACAGTGGCATCTGCTGCTCTCTGCATTTTTCCTGGAGCTGTCGTATGGAGAACACCATGTCTATGGTAGACCGCCCAGACCGGAAACCGCACTGAGATTCTGGATAGACACGGGATGCTAGACTCTGTAAACGTGTTAGTATGACACGGGCAAAGGCCTTTCCTACAATACTAAGGAGTGAAATGCCGCGATAATTATTGCAATCACTCCTATCACCTTTGTTTTTATATAGTGTCCCTATATTTGCATCCTTTAGGTCTGGGGGGGATGTAGCCCTGTTCCCATCAAAGGGACAGAATCTCGTGCAATGGTGTGAGTAAAGCTATCTTAGCGCTCTTTAGAGCCTCTGGTGGTATTCCATCATCCCCAGGCGCTTTTACACAAGCTAGGCTATCAATAGCTTTGCTCAGCTCTTCCTGTTAGGGCACGACATCAAGTTCTTCCATGAATGGCATATCTGGGATGTCATCTAGAGCGGTGCTGGAGACTGTGGTAACTGTTGAATACAATTTCAGATAATGCTCAACCCACCGTTTTAGCTGTGCTGCCTGGTCTTGGATAATTTCTCCACTTTTTGACTTTAGAGGAGCAACTTTGGACGTCAAGGGGCCAGTTGCCTTTTTGATGTTTTCGTACATTGCTTTTGCATCGCCCATATCTGCAGCTGACTGTATGCTGGAGCAGAGGTTGAGCCAGTAGGTATTAGCACAATTACGCTCAACCTTTTGGGCAAGTGACTTGGCTGTTTTTAAGGCATGCAACCTGTCGGGTGTAGGCTTTTCCTTGTAAGCCGTAAGAGCTTTCCTTTTAAAAAGCAATCAATTATATCTATTAATTTGACTTTTAAAAAGAGGGAAATGGATTATCAACTTTATATTGCGCGGTGATTAAATTAAAGAAACTTAAGAGCTTTGGCTTACATAGGCGATTCGCGCTATTACATCATATGTGTGTTTATTAAGAAGAAATTAATTTTAATTTGATTTCGCAATATTAACAACTCACTAAAATACGCAGCAAAACAACTGATGGTTGAGTTTTCTCGATAAATGGGATTACGATATAATTCTTAGATAATACTTTTTTTATTAATTTTTTTCCATATTTTTTAAATTCGGACAAAGTCCTTAAAATATTTTATTAGTTGCCACTTTAAATGTAATTGTCAGTTATAATATTAATACTTAATAGTTGCCACTTTAAATGTAATTGTCAGTTATAATATTAATACTGAATAGTTGCCACTTTAAATGTAATTGTCAGTTATAATATTAATACTTAAACTTTTACTAAAATAAAAGCGTATTTTTGTTATTTTTTGCGCATTTAAATTTTATTCGATTTCCGTAAAATATTAGAAAATAATTATGATTGTTTTTAAGAATCCGAACGTATTTAAATCTTTTTGATTCTTTAGCGTTAAAGTCAGCATAGCTCATTCGTATATATATATATATGGTGCTTTTAAATGAAATATGATACTAATAAAAACACAGTTTCACTTTTTTTTAATGTAGTCGCGCATAGGTTGTGTTTAGATTTAAAGAAATTTTGTAAGAAAAAAGACATGCTACCAATTATTAAAATATGACACAATTTTTTTTCACCACAAATCTCCCATTGTCCAGGAATCAATCTTACATTCAGCCACCAACAAGCGACGCCGGCCAACGACAACGTCTGTGGTATTCTACGCTGTCAACAAAGTGTTAACAAACACATCATATCAGTCTTGGAAGTGGACATCGTCGACGTATCCAGGAAAGGTACCAAATTATTTTCCGTATCCGTACACACGAATCTTCAACCGCAAACAGACGAAAACGTTATTTTGAAACAATCACACTTCTCTACAGACGGCGCCACGGTTGAATTGTTCTTTAAGAGTCGAAATGTTTGCGACGAAGGTGAATTCTTGTGCGAGGTTCGTTTCATCAGTTCAAGTTTCAGTGTTGAGAGCGTTTTGGCCGTGACAAGACCTGCAGGGCAGAATTTACCTGCACAAGCTGTTTTAAACAACTTTGTTGACAAGTTAG
>CAXITT010001572.1:0-12309 GCA_964033795.1 Lymnaea stagnalis
CCACTCATGGGAGGTCACTGCCTACCCGCTGAGTGGAGGTTAATGCCGACCAACTAAGCGGAGGTCACTGCCGACCCGCTGAGTAGGGGTCACTGCCGACCCACTCATGGGGGGTCACTGCCAACCCGCTGAGCGGAGGTCACTGCCGACCCACTCATGGGAGGTCACTGCCTACCCGCTGAGTGGAGGTTAATGCCGACCAACTAAGCGGAGGTCACTGCCGACCCGCTGAGTAGGGGTCACTGCCGACCCACTCATGGGGGGTCACTGCCAACCCACTGAGTGGAGGTCACTGCTGACCCACTCATGGGAGATCACTGCCGAACCACTGAGTGGAGGTCACTGCTGACTAGAGGCCGACCGAAAGTGATTTTCTGATTTCGGCCGAAGCTGAAAATAGGCCGAAAGTTTAAAAATGACTTTCGGCCAAAACCGAAAAAAGGCCGAAAGTTAAAAATGAATTTTGGCCGAAACCGAAGCCGAAAATGAAATATTAAGATATTTTGAAATTCCTTCCCGCATACATTCTGCATACATCGAAAATGATGTGGGAAAGTATAAATGTTTACATTCTTTTTATAAAAAAATTAGATAATCGTGAATATTAATAAATAAACATCTAATAGAGGGGTCTCAAACTCGCGGCCCGCGAGCCATTTGTGAACCGCAAGACGATATTTTGCGGCCCGCTACATGACAGGAAAGTTTAGTGTAAATGCGCCGGCCCTTTTCCCCCATTCTCATATCTAATAACGTGACTCTCCGTGACGGTTTCAGTCGAATCTCACAGTGAGATTATCTCACCGACTAGTCTAATTCTGATTTTTTTTTTTTTAATGTTTCTATATATTTTTGTATGCAACAGTGAGTAGGTGGATGAAAGTGAATCCTAGTTCTTGAGAACCCTTAATGATTTTATTGCTATTTATAAAGGTTGAGCAGATTGTAACAGTTGTAATCGTTTTTTTTTTGGATTACTTGATGCGGCCCACTCTCATTCAGACACTACCTCCTGCGGCCCCACACTCCCCCCCCCCTGATTTGAGTTTGAGATCCTTGATCTAATGAATACTTTGGATTTTACCATTGTAATATACAAGTAATTTAAATTGCTTTACAATTTTTTTTAAAATTAGTATGGTAGGAGAAAATTTGGCGAAAATTGGTTGGGGGGGGGGGAATTAATGCAAAATATTATTTTTTTAAACCGGGTCTCTAAATAAAAATTGTGGTTGTAAAAGATCGCTTTATTTGTTTTTAAAGATCGTTTAGTTGGTTGTTATTGATCGGTTAGTCTGTTCTTAAAAATCGGTGAGTTTGTTCATAAAGATCGCTTAGATTGTTCTAAAATATCGCTTAGTTTAATCTTAAAGATCGCTTAATTTGTTCTTAAAGATCGCTTTAGTTTGTTATTAAAGATCGCTTAGTTTGTTGTTAAAGATCGTATAGTTTGTTTTAAAGATCGTTTAGTTTGTTGTTAAGATCGCTAAGTTTGTTGTTAAGGTCGTTTAGTTTGTTGTTAAAGATCGTTTATTTTGTTGTTAAGATCGTTTAGTTTGTTGTTAAGATCGCTTAATTTGTTGTTAAAGATCGCTTAGTTTTTTGTTAAAGATCGTCCAACTTTTCTTAATGATCGCTTTATTTTTTCTTAAAGATCGGTTAGTTTGTTCATAAAGATAGCCTGGTTTGTTGTTAAAGATCGTTAGTTTGTTCTTAAAGATCGCTTAGTTTGTTGTTAAAGATCGCTTAGTTTTTTCATAGAGATCGCTTAGTATGTTCTTAAAGATAATTGATTTTGTTCCTTAAGATCGATTAGTTTGTTCTTAAAGATATTTTTGTTTGTTCCTAAAGAACATTTAGTTTTCTGTTAAAGATCGCTTAGTTTATACGTATAAATCATTTAGTTTACTATTAAAGCTCATTTTGTTTTGTTCTTAAAGATCATTTAGTTCGTTAAAAATCGTTTAGTTTGTTCTTTAAGATCGTTTATTTTGTTATTAAAGATCGCTTAGATTGTTCTTAAAGATAGCTTAGTTTGTTTTAAAGATAGTTTAGTTTATTGTTAAATATCGCTTTCGCTGAGTATTAAATGACCGAATTCCTGAGTCACTTTCGGCCGGATGGCCGAAAGTCTAAGTCAATTTTGGCCGAAACCGAAGAAAAACCGAAAGTTAACTTTTCTCTTTCGGCCGAAACCGAAATTAACCGAAAGTCAACTTTTCAGTTTCGGCCGAAACCGAAACTTGACCGAAAGTGATAAAATGGCCACTTTCGGCGCCGAACCGAAGCCGAAGCCGAAATTCGGTCGGCCTCTAATATACATATGAGGTTATTAAAACTTAACAGACGTAATGTTTAATGGCCTAAATTTGCCCCCCCCCCCACCCCAACACTCCTCAAAACACCATCTTGCACAAGGAATTTCAACACGCACTGAACACCAACCCCCACCAACCCCCACCGCAAGCAAAAAATAAAAAATAAAAGCGAATAAACCTAATCACTGCATCAAAGTAAGCTACAGATAAGGCATGTTTAAGCGGGTAAAACCCCTCTAGGATGAAGGGGAGAAAACTCGTCATCAATTTTGTCTGTATCGTCCATCTTGTTGTCATGGTTCCATACACGCCTAGAGGCCTAGTCAAAGGGACCTTTCAATAAAAGAGAACACGAAGTACATTTGGCCTTTTGAAGATTTGATTAATTTGTTACAAAGAAAACTGTCTAGATTAACGGAGAACTTGGTTGTCGAGTCACACGGTGCACGAAAACAGGATGTGACGTCTTTCACACAAAAAGATCAGGACATAATGTAACGTCCTTTGCGCACGTGGAAGAGATCATAAAGTTACGCAATAAATACTGTAGAAAGGTCATTAATCACGCGGTAGATAAAAGCATCACGTGATTTCACTTAATTGGTAACGGAGGATGGAATGTGACGTCATTCACATTAAAGAAGTGAGGTCATTAATATAATAATAATAATAATAATAAAGTTCATTTCAAAAACAGGCTTCATCCCCAAAGGCTCGAAGCGCGGAACAAAGTCAACAAAAAAACAAATCTATAATTTACCACATTTAAAACAAACGCAACACTACATTGACCGAACCAGGGTGATTAACTTGACCATACGCTTGGTAAAATTTAACTTTGGACAGTCGTCAAATAATGGGACGACCAAGTACACAACTGTACAAAAGTATGGGATCACCAAGTACACAACAGTACAAAAGTATGGGATCGCCAAGTACACAACTGTACAAAAGTATGGGATCACCAAGTACACAACAGTACAAAAGTATGGGATCACCAGGTACACTACAATAGAAAAGTATGGGATCACCAAGTACACAACTGTAAAAAAGTTTGTGATCACCAAGTACAAAGCAGTACAAAAGTATGGGATCGCCAAGTACACAACAGTACAAAAGTATGAGTTCACCAAGTACACAACTGTACACAAATATGGGATCACCAAGTACACAACAGTACCAAAGTATGGGATCACCAAGTACACAACTGTAAAAAAGTATGGGATCACCAAGTACACAACTGTACAAAAGTATGGGATCACCAAGTACACAACAGTACAAAAGTTTGTGATCACCAAGTACACAACAGTACAAAAGTATGGGATAGCAAAGTACACAACTGTACAAAAGTATGGAATCACCAAGTACTCAGTACAAAATTATGGGATGACCAAGTACACTACAATGCAAAAGTGTGGAATCACCAAGTACACATCAGTACAAAAGTTTTTCTTGTTCAAAAAAATTAAGGCGGCGATGTTAAAACAATGTTTGGACACACTAAAAAATAACTCTCTAATTCTACGACACACCGAAAAAATGTTTAAAAAACAAATATTTTAGCCAATTAGGTTGAAGCAGGAGTCGGGACCCTTTTTGTCTGAGAGAGCCATGGACACCACATATTTTGAAAAGTAATTCTGTGAGAGCCATACATTATGTTTAAAGCTAAAAAATCCACTTCTGATGCTGAGCTGCAGTAGACTTGAGCTCATTTGTGGAATGAAATGTTGATATGCAATTATTATGTAGATAAAAGGAGTCAAAGAAACATTTTTATATCGAACATTTGTCTGCGAGCCAGATGCAGCCATCAATAGAGCCACATCTGGCTCGCGAGCCATATGTTCCCGACCCCTGGGTTGAGGGGATGCTTTCAGCATGGATGCTCGTATGGATGCTCGTATGGATGCTCGTATGGATGCTCGTATGGATGCCCGTATGGATGCTCGTATGGATGCTCGTATGGATGCTCGTATGGATGCTCGTATCCAGTGGCGTACTTTGACTAAATGTCCCCGAGGTGAACTCCCAAAACGAGACACACCTTGGACACAACGTGACATCAAAACCCCAGAGGTGTCAAACAGGTAAATCCTCACCTTAACATCTTTCCAGGTGGGCCACACACACACACTCACACATTGTTACTCACTACTGTGTCGTGACATACCAGGTGCAAACCTCCGAAATAAGGTTTATATGTCTACACATTGTTACAGTGAACGGTTAATGGTGAAAAAAAACCTGATTAATCCAATAGGGGGGAAATGTCATTTTCATAGTTCATTTTTAAGTTTCCAACTGAACATCTAGATCCATCTAGAATCTAGCTATTTTATGACCAATTTTATACTCTTAGTATTTCCGCAAGAGAAAAAATCATACCGTAAATTAAAGAAATGGATTCTGAATCCCGATCGGCTAAATGTTTAAATAAAAATGTTCCTGTTGAAATGAAATGGATTGAAACTTGATTGTCAAACGATCGATTTACAAAGCCTGGAGCTTTATGGCGGTTAAAGACTATTTGAAGAATTTGCTCAGATGACCGTAACAACGACGTAGTGGCTGCTGTCTTCTATGACCGTAACAACGACGTAGTGGCTGCTGTCTTCTATGACCGTAACAACGACGTAGTGGCTGCTGTCTTCTATGACCGTAACAACGACGTAGTAGTGGCTGCTGTTTTCTATGACCGTAACAACGACGTAGTGGCTGCAGTCTTCTATGACGTAACAACGACGCAGTGGCTGCTGTCTTCTATTGCCGTAACAACGACGTAGTGGCTGTTTTCTATGACCGTAACAACGACGTAGTGGGTGCTGTCTTCTATGACGTAACAACGACGCAGTGGCTGCTGTCTTCTATTGCCGTAACAATGACGTAGTGGCTGCTGTCTTCTATGACCGTAACAACGACGTAGTGGCTGCTGTCTTCTATTGCCATAACAACGACGCAGTGGCTGCTGTTGTATGTTGTATCTTTCAAAAGGTATGTTGCATATTGTATGTGCACATTTTATGTTATATTTTCTATGTTGCATGTTGTATGTTGCATTTTGTATGTTGCATGTTGTATGTTGCATATTGTATGTTGCATGTTGTATGTTGCATATTTTATGTTGCATATTGTATGTTGCATATTGTATGTTGCATATTGAGTGTTATATATTGTATGTTGCATATTGTATGTTGCGTATTGTATGTTGCGTATTGTATGTTGCATATTGTATGTTGCATAGGATATGTTGCATATGGCATGTCCCATATCCATATGGTAGGTAGCATGGTGTATGTTGCACACGACATGTTTCGGTACTAAAGTTGATAGTTTTTATTTAGCTGGGATGTACGGAACGCGTGTCAAATATTTGCGTGTCAAATTAATTTTTTTTAAATTTTTATTTTTACATGTACGTACGTAGTGGCGTAGCTAGGGAGTTCGGCGGTGCGGAACGGGTGACACCAACCCTAGCTACATCATGGTATGTAATAACGTATACAAATAAGCAGAGACTTACACAGTGCATACATTTGTTACCTGATTGTGACATCGCTCCGAGAAAGACTCCTCAAAAATACCGTAGCTTTGACTGGGTCTTTAGAAGATCTGGGAACAAAGATCAAATATCTCATTGCTTTACGTTCTAGACAGTGTTTTCCTCTTGTGAGTCAAATATTGGGGAAATAAACCCGAGTTGATTGTTTTCTGCGATGTATGATTGAGATTTGTTTATTTTGTATGTGAAGTTCTGGAGAGAGGGAAAAAAAAAAGAAAAACCCAACAAAAACAACAAAACCATCCGAGTATTCAACAACAACAACAACAACAACAACAAACCCTGGATGAGCAGAGAAATAAAGGAGGCCATCCAACCACAAGAAGAACATGTTTAAGATTAACGATCAGGAATTCATTAAAGTTTAAAAAAATAATGGAAGGAAAAATTATATCAGGGTAAAAAAAACAATACAAACAAAAAAATCGAAAAATTATTCCTTACTAACAACTCAAAGGCTTGTTGGGCAGGACTAAAGCAAAGAACAGGATCTACTCCTAAGATGAATGCTTGTGTGTTGAGGACGTGAGGAATTTTGTTAACGACTTAAATGACTTTTATTGTCAATTTCTGGACTTGGAATTGTACACATTGAAATGATGAATTCATTTAAAGATGGCGGTACTACACAGGATGGTACTTTCTTGTTCCCCGATGAGGACGTGATGTCATTATTTAAACAAGTGGACGCAGCCAAGGCCTCGGTGCCAGACAAATTAAGTGGTATTCTCGTTAAACTATGCTCAAAGCAGCTCCCATACATTTTTAAACATATTTAATAAATTTTATGTAACTCACACAATACCAGAAATTTGGCAAACTTCAGAAATGATACCAATTCCAAAGAAAAATAAGGTAACTTGCAACAACGACTTACGTCCTGTCGCACTTACCTCTGTTGTAATGAAATGTTTTAAGAAACTTATTCTGAGACAAATTTTGAATGAAGTACAGCAAAAACTGGACCCCCACCAGTTTGCTTACAAACCTGCCCGTAAAACGGAAGATGCAATCTTACTATTGTTGGAGAGACTTGACCCTCACCTAGACAGTCCTAAAACATTTGCCAGATTGCTTTTCTTAGACTTCTCATCAGCATTTAACACTATCCAACCACATCTTATGATGATGTAAATTTAAATATTCAGGCTTGGATACTGAGCTTTTTAAGAAATCGCCCACAAAATGTCAAGGTCAATGACCAAGTATCTCTAACCAGAGAAATAAGCACCGGGGCACCACAAGGCTGCGTTCTCTCCCATGTACAGTATACAATATCTACCAATGATACTCAAGCGACACCGTTCCAATCTTAAAATTTGCTGATGATACCACCATTGTTGGCTCAATATCTGAAGGAGAAGGACTATACCGCAACTAAGTTACAAGCTTTATCAACTGGTGCGATGAAAATTTTCTCCGGTTGAATGTCTCAAAAACAAAGGACATGATTGTTGATTTCAGGAGGGGGAAACACCAGATTACAAATCTCAACATAAAAAAGCAAAGTTTAGAGAAATTGGAGGCATACAAGTACTTAGGTGTCACCATTAATTATAAGCTAACATGGCATGAGCACGGCCAAATGCTATATAAGAAATTCAACCAAAAACTGTTCTACCTCAAAAAAAAAAAAAAACTGTACAATTTCTGAGTAAACAAACAAATCATTAACTTATTCCACAGTGCAACAATTAGAAGCCTACTTAATTTCAATATTACCTGTTGGTGTGGGAATTCATCGTCTGATATTAAACACCGAACAAACAGACTAATCAAGAAAGTTAGGAACATAACACAAACTAAACATCCTTCACTTGAAGAACTATTTGAAGAAAGATGTTTTTATAAAACTAAACATATGTTATTGATACATCCCACCCTCTTCATCAAAGATACTTTCAACATATGTACCAAACTTATACTAACCTACCACCCTCACAATTGAAGTGCCAAAAAAATATTCCTAAAAAATCGTAGCATACTTCTTGCTGACCCTGATACCAACAGGGTTTTCTCATCCCCTCCACTGATTGTCTTTAGACGGGACAGAAATCTAGGTGACCCGGTGCATGGTCGTCTTCGATCTGAACTGTCTTCCTTTGGTACTAAACCATGTTTAAGAAGCCGCTGCAGGACTTGTCCCTTTACACTCAAAACTGAAAGCATTAGCCTCCCTAAAGGTGCCTTACCATCAAAGAGGGTTTCACTTGCGTCCGCCGTAATGTAATACATGCGATTGTGTGCCGTAGATGTCAATCTAGTTACATAAATGAAACTGGGAGAAGATTGGCTGATAGGTTCTCTGAACATCTCAGGAATATTGAACAGGGTAAACTTTTCCCAGTCTCTTCCCATTTCAACAGAGATGAACATAAAGGTGCATTGGATGTAACCATTACGGCACTGATTTCATGCAGTAACACACCAGAGAGGGTTAAAATGGAAAATAATTTATTCAGCTGTTTGGCACCATATCTCCTTATGGTATTAATCAAATCAGGGTTGTTAACAATACTAAAAAAAATGATTGGCAATACCAATACCAATACTGCCTGTAAAATCTATTGGCAATACCAATACCAATACAATTTTAAAACCAGTATTGCAATACCAATACAAATATTTATTTATTATTGCCTTACCAATACCAATATTTGGGTCATTCGACGAATAAAACGCAAATACGTAATTCATCGCTCTATATCACTTACATCGATAAACGATAACAACATTTTTGGCTAATTTAGACAATGTATTTTTAACCAAATTTTGTTCAATAGTTAACACTTGCTTCATCAGTTTTCCTCAAAGCATTCAAAAGTCTTTGACAACATACTAAATAAGTCGGCATACCTTAACGTCCTTAAGCAACAAGATTTTTAATATGTATACTGTACACATATTGTGAATGAATGAATGGATGGATGGATGAATGAATGGATGAATGAAGCAAATGACTGTCATAGAAAAGCAAATGATACATAAACGGTTAAACATCATACTATAGTAAAAACAGTCAGACCGAGTCAGTGGATTGCATCACATCTGGAAAACTAACGATGAACGATGAATTTTAGTAGAGTTCACAGGGTAACGCCACCTATTTGGCCGTTACCACTTAGCCAGGCGAAGAAAAGTAACCATTTCAAAATGCGCACTGCTCAGTCGTGAACGAAGAGGGGAAAATACTCGTCCTCCTAATGAAAACAACCTTTCAACAGCAGCGCTTGAAGGAAGTCCTGTATTCAGGTCTATGTATATTTTACGGATATGTGGATAGGCATCCAATGATGCAATACTGTCTGAAGTGTCTGCCAAGTAATTATTAATTTCTTGATTCACATCAGGTGAATCATTCACACGATGTCGTCTGGCTGACAATCCAGCGAAGAAGTCTGGCTGATTATCTGTACCATCAGCAGCAGCCGACGTTGCTTTCTGATCATCAGTAGGAGCAACCAACAGTGATTGTGAAACGCGTCTCTTGATTTGATTTCTATTATCATTCATTTCATTGATCAGTCTCATTCAAAAATTGTTTGGCAATGTCACTCGCAAGATGGCGACACCAAAGAAAAATTTATTATATTCAGCTTTATTCACAATCAATGTTGTAGAGAATTTATTGAATATTGCTTTTAGTATTGGTTAAAAATCAATACCAATATCAAAAATAATTATTGGCAATACCAATAACAATATCAAATTTCAAGAAGTATTGCAATATCGTCCCAATACTTAAAAAAGTATTGGCAATACTACCAATACCAATACAATATTGCAATATTAACAACCCTGAATCAAATACTATCTTACTAACGTTTCTCTGTTTCCCTGTATTTCTACTATTTTTTAGTGTTGTGTGTTTATGTATCACATCCTACTACCGCTACTACTGCTTTCCTTATCAATTATAATGTTACGCACTGCCTTCTATAGTGAGAAATTAATCTCTTATTTTAAGTTTATGTCTCGTTCTAAGCAGTGCCTAACAAAAGACGATACCATATGAGAAATACAATAGCAAAAATACGACACTCAAAACAGTTGCTAATTAGAATTAATAAGATTTATTTAGTTATCAATATAATTTAAAAATAAAAGAAATATAATTAAAAATGTATCAACTTACAGAGTATAGTATGTCTTGTACCGGTACACAGTTAATACAATGTGCCAAAAATAAGGTACAATGATTATACGAATTAACACATACACAAAAACATACTAGTGTCATGTAAAGTAAATAATATCTCTTCTTTTCAATATTGTTCTCTTTGCTTTTATCGTCGGTTCTACGGAAAATTCGAGGCGCATTCCGGCTCTGTACTAGTAAGTAGAACATTCCATAATTTACTATAATTTTCTAAGGCCTTCGACTCAACCAAAACAGGCATAACTTAATATTGTCAACTCCTATAACGTCTTCTTGGATTGATTACATTCGTCAGTTCTTTCATACGTTGAAGCGTCGTACTATTCTCACTATCAATTAACAAACTCAACTCCTTTTCATAATAACCATAACTTTAATATCTAAGTCTAAGTAAATATAATAAACATCCTATCACTCCAAGGTTCCACTCAAGACTGCCAGCACGACTAAAACATACGTCACAATACTGCATAGACAATACGTCACGACTCAGCATAAAAATACGTCATAAATACAATGGCGGGAAGAGCGTTCACTAACTATAATAGTCAAGCGCGGGAAAAGCGTTCAACAACTAATGAACATAATATTGAGTCGCAACAATTCCTAATGAACGCTCATACTCGACATATCCCCCCTCTTTCATTTCAGATTTTACTCAGGGAGTGAAATCGTCACCAGACATACAAAATTTACATCAATTACATCAAGAAGAACCCTTCAGCCATATGAATGGTCCTTATCAAAAAACATTATTTAGGTATCACTGAAAATCAAACAGATTTATGATATACTGCAATAAAATAAACAATCCATCGTACATAATTTTAAATGCAATTCAAGAGTTAAAAATTCATGTACCACAATAAAAATCAGACCATTAAAATTGAATGTCAACATTAATTTTCATTTTTCATACCAATAAAAATAATTATATTTGTATCTCAAAAATCCGGGCAAATACATCAATATCCTTACTGAAGTTGAAACTATAACTAAGTTAATCCAAATCATATCATCAAAAAGGTGTATTTTTAAATAAAACCAATGGTCATCACTATAGAAACACAAAACTATCTAACATTATTACAGGTGAGAGATGTCTCACCACAATTTGAGCAGCCTTTATTTGCTCTTAAATAACACAGCTACAGATGGCGGGACATATCTTTTGTCCGTGGATTTCACAACTTTATGCTTCAACATGTTTATTATAATTAAAATTATCTCTCCCTGTTCTTTTGACCCGTGGTCATAACTCATGTGAAACCTCAGTTTTACAATACATATTTTTAAATTGTTATAAAATGAAAAACGATTCTCATAAAAAAGAAATTCAAACAAATCAGGAACTTCAAAGAAATCATGGCAACAGTTCATTTTAACAGATTCATTTTGTTTAACAATACAATTAAAAGCCTCACCTCCCAACTCATGGACCTGACAACTCACCTCCTCTTGAAAATCATTAACAAGTGCACCTTTAGAGCTGGCAGCGCTCTCTTTAACACTTTCAACATTGGTTTCCAACTTAATGTTAGAGCACTCCTGGCTCTCAAAATCTGGACAACCTTCACTCACATTACTTGGCAATTTATTTTCATTACAGCTATCTGTAACAATATGTGAATTTGAGCAGCCCTGGCTCACATTTACAGGTGATTCATTATCATTACAATTATCCGTAACAATATGAAATTTTGAGCAGCCCTGGCTCACATTTACAGGTGATTCATTATTATTAAAGCTATCCGTAACAATATGAAAATTTGAGCAGTCTGGCTCACATTTACAGGTGATTCATTATCATTACAATTATCCGTAACAATATGAAAATCTGAGCAGCCCTGGCTCACATTTACAGGTGATTCATTATCATTGCAGATCTTTGCAGTAACATCAAAACCTGAGCACACCTGGCTCACATTATCAACTAATTCATAGTCATTACCAGTACATATCTCTGTAAAAATATCAACATTTGAGCAACCTTTGCTCACATTACACAGTGACTCATTTACATCACAATAATTATCAACAACAATTTTCTCTCCTTCCCCCACCTCAGGGATTACACTCACCTCATCAACCTCACACAAAAAATCAGACACTTTAACTTCAGGGCTTACATTATCTGATGGCTCACCATGAGATACAACAAAAATCATGTCCTCAGACATTAGAACAGGGTTCTCTTTGCTTTCAATGCCGCCCGTTTCCATAACAACCAATTCATTACATGCTGTGGCGCTGGGACAATCCCCTACATA
>CAXITT010001572.1:13892-49899 GCA_964033795.1 Lymnaea stagnalis
TGAAATACGGGAACATGCGACGATGGTTGTAACTTCACTAAAGTTGAATAATAAGAATGTTCTTGTACTTTACCTCAAGTATGAAAATAACGAGGTTCACCAATCCCGGATGAGAAGCCCCCATGTCAACTCCTACACGTCTTCTTGGATTGATTACATTCGTCAGTTCTTTCATACGTTGAAGCGTCGTACTATTCTCACTATCAATTAACAAACTCAACTCCTTTTCATAATAACTATAACTTTAATATCTAAGTAAATATAATAAACATCCTATCACTCCAAAGTTCCACTCAAGACTGCCGCACGACTAAAACATACGTCACAACACTGCATAGACAATACGTCACGACTCAGCATAAAAATACGTCATAAATACAATGGCGGGAAGAGCGTTCACTAACTATAATAGACAAGCGCGGGAAAAGCGTTCAACAACTAATGAACATAATATTGAGTCGCAACAACTACTAATGAACGCTCATACTCGACAATATGTGGTAAACAAGAGCAAAGGGAATAAGCCACGCCCAATACGAACGCAGCGTCTGCTAGGGATATCAGCACGGGGGAAATGTGACGTAAACACGCCTTACATAACAATTGCTCCACATATTACTTTTGTTACTAATGATTTCCACATCAATTATAGCGCCACATCTTACTTTTGTTACTAATGATTTCCACATCAATTATAGCGCCACATCTTCCTATCGCTACTAGTGCTTTCTAAATCAATTATAGCTCCACATCTTACCATTGCTACTATTGCTTTCTAAATCAATTATAGCTCCACATCTTATTATCGCTACTACTGCTTTCTAAATCAATTATAGCGCCACATCTTACTATCGCTACTTGTGCTTTTCTAATCAACTATAGCTCCACATCTTACCATCGCTCCTAGTGCTCTTCTAATCAACTATAGCTCCACATCTTACTATCGCTACTACTGCTTTCCAATCAACTATAGCACCACATCTTACCATTGCTACTACTGCTTTCTAAATCAATTATAGCTCCACATCTTACTATCGATACTCCTGCTTTCTAAATCAATTAAATCTCCACATCTTACTATCGCTACTAATGCTTTCCTAATCAATTATATCATCACATCTGACTATTGCTTCTACTGCTTTCCTATCAACTATAGCATCACATCTGACTATTGCTACTACTGCTTTCCTATCAACTATAGCATCACATCTGACTATTGCTCCTACTGCTTTCCTATCAACTATAGCACCACATCTTACTATTGCTACTAGTGCTTTCCTATCAACTATAGCATCATATCTTACTATCTCTACTAGTGCTTTCCTATCAACTATAGCATCACATCAGGCTATTGCTCCTACTGCTTTCCTATCAACTATAGCACCACATCTTACTATCGGTACTAGTGCTTTCCTATCAACTATAGCTACACATGTTCCTACCTCTTCTATATTGAGGGCACGTCTTTAGCCTGTTATAGAGAGCTTGTTTACATAATATTTCTCGTGCGTGCCCTCTGATTGACCCCGCTTGCGACGCTGTGTTCACCAAGGGGTGTGGCTTAGGCCTTTGATGTATTCTTGTTTATGCCGCCATTTACTAAAAATAATTAATCTGTTCCAAGTAGTGTTTTGTAGAATGATTCTGATTGTTCCAGAAATGCCTTGTAGCGGCTCGAAGGCAGGGCTTGGGCGTCGGTAGACCCACCTATATAAGGGATTGACAGGCTCGAAAGAAGGGAGATTTCAGATAGATTTTCTTAACATTACGAGGCGTGTTTTATTCTTTGTGTATTTGTGTGCTCATATGTGTTTATTTCGCATTATTTATTGGCACATTATTCTAACTGTGTTAACTGATTACCGGTACAAGATCTACCATACTGTAAGTTGAAGATTGTAATTATATTTTCTTTTCTTTTGACTTAATAAATATTATTAATTGTAACTAGGAACTGTTTTGGGTCGTATCTTTAATATTGTTGATTCTATGGTATCGTCCTTTGTTGGGCACTGCTTACAACGAGCCAATTAAAATTAAAATAGGAGATTATTTTCTCCCAATACAAGTCAGTGCGTAACAAGCCCGTGCCATTATTCTATACTACACGCAATCAACGCTTGCTATATTATCTAAGTCCATTCAGTATATTATGCCCCACTCTAATCAACCGTGTACAGCAATTAGTGCTTCATACAAGCTCGCCTGATGGATTAGCAGATAACAGGAAAATGCTTGATTTGACATGCATATAATCGATACTACCGCTTGGATTGCCGCATCGTAGATGAGTGAGAAATCGAGACCACCCCTTTGATCACCGAATCGTAGATGATTGAGAGATTGATACCCAACCCTTGGATTGCCGCATCGTAGATGAGTGAGAGATCGATACCCAACCCTTTGGATCGTCGCATCGTAGATGAGTGAGAGATTGATACCACCCCTTGGATCGTCGCATCGTAGATGAGTGAGAGATTGATACTGCCCTTTGGATCACCGCATCGTAGATGATTGAGAGATCGATACCACCCCTTGGATCGCCGCATTGTAGATGAGTGAGAGATTGATACTACCCTTTGGATCGTCGCAGCGTAGATGAGTGAGAGATTGATACTACCCCTTGGATCACCGCATCGTAGATGATTGAGAGATCGATACCACCCCTTGGATCGTCGCATCGTAGATGAGTGAGAGATTGATAATACCCTTTGGATCACCGCATCGTAGATGATTGAGAGATCGATACCACCCCTTGGATTGCCGCATCGTAGATGAGTGTGAGATTGATACCACCCCTTGGATCGTCGCATCGTAGATGAGTGAGAGATTGATACTACCCTTTGGATCACCGCATCGTAGATGAGTGAGAGATTGATACTACCCCTTGGATCACCGCATCGTAGATGATTGAGAGATCGATACCACCCCTTGGATCGCCGCATTGGACACGAGTGAGAAATCGATATCACCCCCATTTATCCACCGTATGGTGGATGATTAGGAAATCGATATGTGGCAATGACAGTGGATGAGATTGATTCACATTGGATAAGAGTATAAGGTGTGAACTGTGGGGTCATGTGTATGGGAGGGGGGTGTGGTTGGATAAGTATATTGGGTGTGAAAACTGAATGTTTGTGGGGAAGGGGCAGGCCCGGTTTACCCACTAACGAACCTGGCGGCTGCCTAGGGCGGCAAATTTATGGGGCGGCAGTGCGGCACTATGAGCTACGTAAAAAATATAAATATAAAAAAAATTTCCGCCCTTTAGTACTAAATGGATTGAATAATTTTTTTAAGTTGAGGGACGCCCTCATTAAAACATTGAATTAAATGCATATTTTTTTACACTAATTTTTGCTGTTTTATGAATGAAACGAATTGCATAGTGTAAATTTGATCAAAAATTTACTTAATTACGTTACGGGCAAATACCGCCACATCCGGTGACATCATTTCATTTGAAATGACGTCAATATTGAAAATAAAATAAATAATTTAAATTTGATTATCGTCGACAGGCTACTTAAATACTTTAGGTCAGATTGTTCTTCTTTTGTTACCGTAGAAAGTCCTTTGTTTCCACGCCCGGCATGGGTAGGACATGCTTGGACAAATGAGTCCATTAACTCTGACGAGTGTTGCAACTCAATGGAGTTTTGGAGCGATGGGTTTTAACGCCCGGATGCCCTTCCCCGACACCAGCCTCACTTAGAGGATCCTGGTTACCCTATTTAAACCCGGGCACATGGGCTATGCCGAGCTCAGCCGCTGAGCTCTGTGTAAGCAGGGGCGTACGATATTTAGTTTTACTTGTGTACAACGGAATATTTAAAATCATTTGATTTAGATATTTAAATTATGTATATGTCAATTGCAATTATTTTATTTACAAAAATGAATTAAAAACATAGCAAAATAGTAAACCATGTTTGCAGTTTCTTCCGTTATTTCAATCCCCATGGCAGAGAGAGAACGATTGTCTGGCGCACAGTATCGTAAACGACGGGCTGAAAATGAAAAATACATTAAAAAAACAAAGAGACTAGTTGTTAAAGTATCTATGTACACCGCACAGAGACGAAGATGGTCCAGAGGAGTTCAACAATCAAGCTGAAGCAGACAAGGAAGCGGTGGAATCCGAGCAGATGACAGTATCAGAAGAGTTTGAAACACACAATGAAATGCACGGTACGCACCAAGAAACCAAATCTGAAGTGCGCAGACATTGGATAATTTAACTCATGTTTTATATGTTAACTATGGCGATCCTGCTACTTGGACCAACTTTGATGATCATATGCAACAAATGTTGATAGAACATGGACCAGAACAAGTTGAGCAGTTTGATTTTACTAAAGACAGTAATCAAAGAAAATTCTTTCAAAAATTCATTACAACCGCAGGCTTGTCCCTGGAGATGAAATTCGCAGACATTGGCCGCATTATTCTGTAAGTAATGACTCCGCTGCAAGCTGTTTACCAGCACAAGAGATGCGTCATCTCTTTCTGATAAAGGTTCACATGATTGGAAAAAGATGTCCGCAACTCTATCAGGACATGAGAAAAGCAGTGAACATCTAGCGAATGTTCAGTCACGGAAGGAACTTGAGCTGCCACTGCGACACGTGAAAACAATTGATGCCGAACATTTTGCGTCTCATTAAAAAAGAAGAACATCATTGGCAGCAAATCTTGAAACGGCCGATTGCTTTAGTTAGAGTTCTTGGTATGCAAAATCTTGCTTTTCGTGGAACACATGAGACACTGAACACTTCTGATAACGGGAACTTCCTGAAATTTGTGGAATTTAAAACTTTGTTTGACCCACTTATGGATGAGCATCTTCGAAAGATAAGAGACAATGAGACACATGTAAATTATCTAGGCAAAGATATACAGAATGAACTGATTCAGCTTTTATCCAATGCAATCAAACAAGAAGTTCTAGCATCTGCTCGTGATGCTAAGTATTTTTCAAAAATTTTAGATTGCGCACCAGATGCTGGTCATGTTGAACAGATGACCATGATCAATCGCTTTGTGGATGTGATTTGAAATCCAGAAAATGAGATTGCAGCAGAAGCAGCATCTATATAGGAACATTTCTTGGGTTTTGTGCCTCTAAAGGAGACAAGTGATACTGGTATGAATGAAACTATTCTTCGGCAGTTAGAAGAGATGTATCTATCGAAAATTTACGCAGTCAAGGATATGATAATGGCAGCAATTTGAAGGGAAAAGACAATGGTGCACAACGAAAAATTTTAGATGTCAATCCCCGAGCATTGTTTCTTCCTTGCTGTGCACATACCTTGAATGTGGCTGTTAATGATGCTGCAAAATGTTGCTTTGAAACAACAGCCTTCTTTGATCTAGTGCAGCGTGTTTATGTATTCTTATCTGCATCAACTCGTCGCTGGGAAGTTTTAACTCGACATGTTTCTAACATCATCGTTAAACCACTGAGTGAAACAAGATTGGAAAGTCGAATTGATGCTTAGAAACCTCTTCGTTACCAGCTTAGTGATGTCTACGGAGCTCTGGCAGAGATGGCGGATGACCCAAATTTAACATGAACATCTGGTAATACATCACGAACAGATGCACGGGGCATTGCAAAAGCCATTTCTAGTTTTAAGTTTGTCGTTTCTCTGGTTGTGTAGTATGACGTGTTGTTTGAGATCAAGATGACCAGTAAACAACTTCAGGCAAAAGAATTAGATATAAATGGCGCCATCGATCATCTGGATGAAACAAAGACTTTCTCGTAAACCGCAGACTCGCAGAAAACACTGGGAAGTGCAGCTGAAATTACAGTCAATTTAGTGATACCAGCACTTTTCGAACCAGAACCAACCCGTATCAGAATAAAGAAGAATCAATTTGCATACGAAGGAGACGACAACGAACCTATTCAGGATCCAAAATACTAATTCAAAGTAAACTTTTACTTCGCTATTCTTGACACAGCAATACAATCGGTTCAAGAAAGATTCACTCTGATGCAACAAATTAGTTTCTGATGCAACAAATTAGTTCGGTGTTTGGTTTCCTCTATGATGTTCACTGTTTGCAGAATAAAACTAGCAATGAAGTCATGGAACATTACTTGAATCTTGAGAAAGCTTTGCAACATGGAGACTCCAAAGATATTGACCAGTGTTTCAGACATTTTCCCTCGGGGGGCATTTCAGATTTTCGTGGTGGGGTGGGAGGGCAGTGACAATTGCCAGTGGGCAGTGATCAGAGGCGTAGCTAAGGGTTGGCAGATGGGACATGCGTCCCCGAGGAGCAGACTAGCGGGGGCACCAAAATGGGATTTCATGGTATCAAATGGTTGAAAGTAATTAGTTCCAAACACTCCAGTTACGCCCTATCAGTGACGTAGAAAAAAAAAGGGGGGGGGCCTGAGGTTGTTCACTTTTTCTTGATATATATGTGAGGCAATTTTGGACAAATGCAGAATTTATATCTTGACAGGGAGAGTGGCGAAAATATTTGGCGGCCAATGGTGGCACTAATACTAGCTACGCCACTGTCTATATGAACCAAAATTAGCCATCAAAAAGCAGACAAAGTCTGGGATACAACTGGTGAGGAAAGCACAGGACAGGAGATGAACGGAACATTCTTGTAGACGCTCTACGTCCCAGGTGGGTAAAAGGCATAAGTAAGTCAGTAAGATGAATCTTGAGTGTTAATTTTTTTAATTATTATTTCAAAATCAAGAGGTGCCTTTTGGAATTCAATGTTTCTATTTGACCTTTTGCTCAGGGGAAAGAAATTTTAAAGAGTCTGGGGAGGCATTTTGCTGACATACATAACTTGAATTCACACCGGTTGTGGCGTGCCCCAGGGTCATCATTTGGCGCAAGCTTATATTCAAATTCATACTGTACCATTGATCGGCGTGATGGAATGTGGTGTATAAATTGATGAATAAGACACGAAAAAATTGTGTCACTATAACAGTAGACGTTTTGCTTTAATAATAATTATACATTATACACAAATAAACGTTTCGGCACATGCCTTCATCAGTACAAACAAAACACATTTAAATAAGTATAAATTAAATGTACATAATATCAATATACATATCCTACCTAAAACAGAAAAAAATATAGGAGAGGGCGCTAAAACCAGACAAAAAAAAAGTAAAGAGGAGTAGAAAGGAAGTGATTTTAACATAATTGTAAAAACCAAATAGGAAAAAGACATGGCAGCTAGGTAAAGTTGTGGATGTGGTTCATTCCATATCGAGACAACGTACCAAATCTAGTTATTAATTTGTTCTCCATATAGATTCTATCTGTAGTGTTACTAGTATAGAGTATACCAGTAACTGCAATGTCTAAGATACCATCATGGTTAGGGCTATTGAAATGTTTGGACACCGGACAGAGAGCGTGTTTATTTATGTTATAGAGGTGCTCTCTGAACCGGTCCCCAAGGCGACGACCTGTCTCTCCTATGTATAATTTACCGCACTTTTTGCAAATGATGGTGTAAATCACGTTGCGACTTGTGCAGGTAAAGCCATCTTTTATTCTGAATACTACCAAAGAGACATGAGTTACAACGGCTACGGTTGCAACTTTTGGTGCCTTTATGTGCTTTAATAGCAGGGAGGTGGCTTCTAACTAACATGTCCCTAAGGCTCTTGTCCCGCCGGAAAGCGAAAAGAGGAGGTTTTCTAAAAATATCATTTGTGACAGGGTCCGCCATCAGAATTGAGCGGTTTTTCAGCACCAGAGAGCGAGCTTTTAGGTTGTGGGGATGAAAAGTTAAAATAAATGTAGACCTATCGCTAGTGTCAGAATGAGTAGCTTTAAAAGAGGCCTGTCTAGTCATACCTTTAACTCGAGTGACAGCTGCTTTTAAAATTTCTTTGGGGTATAACCTGCGTCGAAAAAAATCCAACATTTCAGACATTCTTTCTCCAAAATCCTCATCATTACTACATAGTCTTCTGAGTCTCAGCAACTGAGAAAATGGGATGGAGTTTTTACACCATTGAGGATGGGATGATGAATATAGCAAGAAGCTATGACTGTCTGTTTGTTTATAAAAAATGGACGTAGATATTTTGTTCTCATGAAGGTTAATTTTTAAGTCCAAAAATTTGATGGTGCTTTTGTGGATCATTGAAGTGAATTTAATTGTTGGGTGAAAATCTCCAATGAAGTAAATAAAACTTTCTAGTTGTATTATGTCCATATTAGTAATCCCTATACAGTCATCAATGTATCTTCTGTAGTATTCTGGGAAAGGACCTTGGTAGTGTTCTCTCCAAAGATGTTCCAAATGGCCCATAAATAAGCATGCATAACTTGGTCCCATTTTTGTTCCCATAGCAATACCACTGATCTGATCGAAAAATTCGCCATTGAATTCAAACGAATTAAGCTGTAGAACCTATTCAGTCAAACTACAAGGGCACTTGGAAAATTGAGATTAGGATTCGTATTCAGAAAAAATGAAATTGCGATGAGTCCATCTGTGTGGGGTATTGAGGTGTACAGTGAAGAAACGTCCATTGTAAAAAGTGAATGGGTTTCATTAGGTAAAACCAAGGACTCGAGAGATTTGATCATGTGGTTAGTGTCCTTAATATACGATGGTAAATGTTCAACCATGGGCTGGAAAATTGTATTCAAAAACTCCGAAATCAGTTCAGTAGGACAAGAACAAGCTGAGACAATAGGTCTTCCTGGACTTCCCTCCTTGTGAATCTTTGGCAACAAATACAAGCATGGTTGCATAAATTGAGGGTGCTGATGACAGTCGCGTAAATTCAAAAGGCAGGGGTGTATTTTTGGTGCATACTTGAATTCAATGTTTCTTTCAGATAATTTTGAGGGGACATTTCAAACTTTCGCGTGGGAAGTGCCAAAATTAGCCATAATAATGACCAAAGACCTCTTTAACGCCACACCAGGGAGATATGAACTAAATTAATTTTAATTGTGGCGCCCTTGAGGGTAGCATTTCCACTAGCTTATTATCGCCTTTTAAATTTTATAGTCCCCAGAAAATTTAGTAAATAATTTAACTTAGTTCTGCAACATTCTACACTTAATTGGAGAGCAACGGAAGAGCTGCCAGATTAAACAAAATGTAGGTGTCACTTAACCTTAGAAACATCGTGTGAGCCCAGCAACCCCTAAGTCTGCAGTGGGCCTCGGATATTGTAGGGACTTAAAGATGTGATGTGGATATTCTCTCACTTATCATATTTGAATGCAGTTTTGGGGAGGACTAAACCAAAAAGTGGCCAAGGGGACCTGGAAAGGCGAGCGACGCCTCTGTTTCAGTTGTGCAATATTTTTTGTTGAAATGTTCCTAAATAATGTGCCTTTCGTTTTTAATTTAAACCTTGGTTAATTAATAAATTTACAACAAAAAAAAAAAAAAAAAAAAAAAAAAAAAAAAAAAAAAAAAAAAAAAAAAAAAAAAAAAAAAAGTGTTTCCATGACAACAAGTGCTACTACTGACCTCATTTGACATGCTGGACGCAACGGGAAATAACACTTACTATTAACATTACATTCTCTAAATGTCAAAAAGAAAAGAACACTATTAAGTAGAAAGGTCTGTACATTAAATGACATTTGTATGGGTTATCAAAACGGATCATATTCATCAATCGTTTTTGAACCGCACTATTATGTCAAGAAAGCAAGTTGTTTACATAATAACATAATATAGTTATTAATGTGTATTTTTATCTAAAGGAAATCGTATTTAAAAAAAAGTTTACATTTCCGAATATACAGTTGATTGAAAATTTTAATGGGATTTTCAAATTCTATAACTTTTTTTCCAGTAAAATTACATTTTATTTTTCTCAAATCCACAGCAATTATTTCAAATTGAACAAGGAATAGGATTTTTCCCCTAAAACTAGTAACAACAATTTTTAACAAAAATATAATTGTCATTAGAATCGACCCAGAAAAAAAAAAAAAAATTTTTTTTTTTTTTTTTAGCTTTCTTATACATTCTTATCTAAAAATTTTTTTTTTTTTTTTTTTTAAAAATCCGATCAAAAGGTGGGGCAGTTTGTTTTTTAAACAACAATTTTTAACAAAAATATAATTGTCATTAGAATATATCCAAAAAAAAAAAAAAAAAATTTTTTTTTTTTTTTGAGCTTTCTGATACATTCTTATCTAGAAATTTTTTATTATTTATTTTTTAAAAATCCGAGCAAAAGGTGGGGCAGTTTGTTTATTATGATGATATTAAAAAGACAAAAGCAGTTGAGAATTTAGGCTAAGTATTTTTTAAACCTCTGTTATTCAGGAAACTTTGTTACAAAATTAACACATTTAAAGAAAAAAAGAAGTGCTTTCGATATAATAATTGATGAAATGTGCCCTTTTTGTATGCGCCCGTTAAATTTTTAAATAAAAAAAAATTAAATAATCTCTTTTTGAAAGTTTCCATTTTCTATAACTCGTCATTCATGGAATCGCTTACATTTATATTTATGCTAAAAACAATATTTTGTAAAGACTAATGCTGTCATACAAATTATAATTAACATACCTACCTTAAAAGTCATGCTTTTATGATGAAATATAATTTGAAAAAAAAAAGATTGATCATGTTTGGTACTTACCAAGAACTATTATTATAATTGTAGCCCTTGATATCGTTGTAAATGTAATTTAATATGGTGTTGAAAGTCTTTAAACTTGTGATGTAGCAACAACAAAAAAATGATCAAAACTACCGATATGTGCGAATAACAGAAAGTAAGACTTTGGCATTTAATCTGGTGCGGTAATACGATATTTATAATCTAATACTGTGCGTCTTTAGCAAGATTAGCCTTAAAAATACGAATCATCAAATATATCGAGCGTAGCGATATTTCATAGATTCCTCTAATTGCAATTGTTTAAAGGCACCAGATACTATCTTTTTAAAACTGTTTAAAAAGGACAATTTAGCAGTTTTCAATTTCGAAAATATATAATCTTTATACCGTTGTACATATTTGCTCGGGGAGGGGGGCACTGGACTTTCCCGGGGGGGGGGGGAGTTACAGATCCTCTCACAGTGATCGCCAATCAGGCACCTGATTGCACTCGTTATGTCCGGTGTAACGAATTGACAAGGCAAGACGTGATCGGGCTCTAGATTAACATGACCTCCACTGTCACCAGGTAGGAAAGTGGGGGTGGGGATATTTGGCCACCTCCCCACTTTTAGTGTGATTGGTGGTATCCAGTGCGCTTTGTCGTGTTTGCGTGGGGGTGGGGAGAGAGATAGAGAGAGAGGGGGGGGGAGATAAAGGAGGGTATGTAGTGTGGTCAATGACATTAAGCCATAGCACAAGCTGATTGACTAATTCCCTTCATGATCTCTTCCTAGACATTGCTGATACCGTGGGCTCCAGGGTGGTCTGACTTCCTGTTGTTGAGCCCGAAACCTTGTTGTTTGTCAGACATCTAATGGTAAAACATATTTGATCAAACACTTGGACAGACTCCTTTCATCGTCCACATTGTGATGTCCCACACAAAATTATTTTTAGGGGCTGGACGGGAGGACAGGGGCGGGTGGGGGCTTTACTTAGAATAGAACACGTGATCAATGTAATATTAAAATATATATAAAAAAAATTGATTTTTTTAATAAACTAATCGAATCTTGCCCACCCTTTCCCGACGCCCATGCTATCTGATCTCTCAATAACACTCTAATACTTAAACTTGTTTTCACCATTACAGTCATTACAAACTAACTCAATGACACTGTAGTACTGAGACTTGTATCCACCATGAACAACTAATTCAATAACACTGTAGTACATAGACTTAGACTTGTTTTCACCGTTACAAAATAAATAAATGACACTCAAGTACTTAGCTTTGTGTTAACCTTGACTAACAAACGCAATGCCACTCTAGTACATAGACTTGTGTTCTCCACGACAAACTAACTCAATAACACTCTGGTACTTAGGCTTGTGTTTACCATGACTTACTAAATAATTGACACTCTTGTACTTAGACTGGTGTTTACTATGACCAACTATCTCAGTAGAATTCCATTGTTTCTACTTGTGTTCACTATGACTTACTATATCTTAATAACACTCTTGTACTTAGACTTGTGTTCACCATGACTAACTAATTTAATGACACTCTAGTACTTAGACCTGTGTTCACCATGACAAACTAACCCAATGACACTCTAATACAGGGGTCTCCAAACTTTTCAGCCCGAGGGCCACATTAACTATCAAACAGCAGTTCGGGGGCCGCATACACACTCGAGGTCAAAATAACAAAGAATCAAAACACGGAAGTTGTTTCTAACTATTTACGTATTATTATTTCATTCAGTTATTGTTTAATAACACATTGATCTACGACACATGAGCACCTGTATTAGTATAAGTGTGAATGGTGAAATTGTTTCCTGGATGCCAAAATAGCAGTGATCAGCAGGCATTTCTGGATTTAGATTTGATGTCCCCTAACATCAACAATGACCTGAGATGATTATCGGACAAATTTGTTCTCAAATTGTTCTTCACTTATTTCGTTCTTGAAAACGTTTGTTCACACAGGCATGTTGTTCCAAAGTTTAAAAGATACGTTGATGCAAATGTTTTGAAATTAGGAAAGTCTTCCTGGGGCGAACTATTTGAAAAACCCAATGGTCCTTCTTTTAACTTGTCCCTTTGGAAGTCATTTGCTTGCAACTCAATGACCTCCAGGTGCAATTCATCTGGGCGACTGGCCACATCTGCTTCAAATGGGTTTTAAAAAGTCTGACTCCTTCTGCCGTTGAATCCAAGTCAGAAAACCGCTGCTGACACTGCAGCTGGAGGTCTTTGATGATCTCGCATATAAATGACACGGGGAACTCCGCTATTGCTTTAGCCATGAAGATCTTGCACTGCTGAAAGTGTGTCAAGTTGTTGACATGTACTTGTTCCAAAAACAAAGACGAATTTGGATCTGAAGGCCTTTAGAAAGGTGTATAAATCAGAAACTAGATTTTCCTCTCCTTGTAGTTAAAGGTCAGAAAATCTAAAGGACTAGTTATGTTTGCAGTAAAGACCAGAACTTTCTCAAAACTAAGCCATCTTATTGCTGTGTAATATGGTAAATCTTACGATTCTGTGTCTATCTTTTAACATGTCTATGAACAGTCTATGGTTGAGCCCATGTGACCAAATTAAATTTCTATACCACAGGATTAAGTACGCTGCTAATGTCCACATATTTTTCACACAAAGCTTTCTGCTGAATAATACGGTGCAGGAACATTGGTTACCGAATTTTGTTTCTCATTACACATCTGATTCACTTGTCCAAACAAGCCTTTCTTTATGCCACTCATGTTCTTTCCTCCATCAACAGTCAGGCAACTGAGGTTAGTCCAGTCCAAGATATAATCAGCAAATGTTTTTTTTAACTCATTGAATATATGCTCTCCTGTAACCGTGTCATACATGCTATGTAGAGAAGCCAGCTCTTGTGTTATTTTCATGTCTTCATCCACACCTCTGAAGAACACAAGCAGTTGAGAGGTGGAACAGCTGTCAAGCGATTCATTCATTTCAATTAAAAATTGGCGAAACTTGCATTTTTCGCTATTTGAGTCACAATGTTTTCACCCATGTCTGCAAAGCTCCGCAAATATATATGGCGTTACATTATCTCATTGACTGTGAACGGAAGTAGAAAAACTAAGCAACGTCCAAGTCATGATCGGTTAGAAAACATAAAGCACTACTGCGCGCCTCTATTTTAATTCGGTAAAGACATAACGTCCACGTAAGCGGCGTCTGATCTTGGCAGAATACACGTAAATTTCCGTATTTTTTCCGTAGACAAAAAGGTCTCCGCTCAATGACACTCTAGTACTTAGACTTGTGTTCACCATGACTAACGAACTAATTCGATGACAAGCTAATACTTTGACTTCTGTTCTCCGTGACAAAAAACTAATTCAATGACAAGCTAATACTTAGACTTGTGTTCACCATGACAAACGAACTAATTCAATGACAAGCTAATACTTAGACTTGTGTTCACCATGACAAACGAACTAATTCAATGACAAGCTAATACTTAGACTTGTGTTCACCATGAAAAAAGAACTAATTCAATGACAATCTAATACTTTTACTTGTGTTCAGAATGACAAACGAACTAATTCAATGACAAGCTAATACTTAGACTTGTGTTCACCATGACAAACGAACTAATTCAATGACAAGCTAATACTAAGACTTGTTTTCAACATAACAAACGAACTAATTCAATGACAAGCTAATACTTAGTCTTGTGTTCACCATGACAAACGAACTAATTCAATGACAAGCTAATACTTTGACTTGTGTTCACCATGACTGACCAACTCAATGACACTCTGTAGTACTTAGTCTCGTGTTCACCACGACTAACTAACTCAATGACAATCTGGTACTTAGACTTGTGTTCACCATGACTAACTAATTCAATGACACACTGGTACTTAGACTCGTGTTCACCACGAATAACTAACTCAATGACACTCTGGTACATAGACTTGTGTTCATCATGACTAACTAACTAATTCAATGACAAGCTAATACTTAGACTTGTGTTCACCACTACAAACGAACTAATTCAATGGCAATCTAATACTTAGACTTGTGTTCACCATGAAAAAACAAAATAATTCAATGACAATCTAATACTAAGACTTGTGTTCACCATGACAAACGAACTAATTCAATGACACGCTAAAACTTCGACTTGTGTTCACCATGACAAACAAACTAATTCAAAGACACGCTAAAACTTAGACTTGTGTTCCCCATGACAAACAAACTAATTCAATGACAATCTAATACATAGACTTGTGTTCACCTTGACAAACGAATTAATTTAATGACAAGCTAATACTTAGACTTGTGTTCACCATGACTAACGAACGAATTCAATGACAAGCTGATACTTAGACTTATGTTCACCATGACAAACTAACTAATTCAATGACAATCTAATACTTGGACTTGTTTTCACCATGACAAACCAAGTAATTCAATGACAAGCTAATACTTAGACTTGTGTTCATCATGACAAACGGACTAATTCAATGACAATTCAAAACTAAGACTTGTGTTCACCATGACAAACGAACTAATTCAATGACAAAGTAATACTTAGACTTGTGTTCACCATGACAAACGAACTAATTCAATGACACGCTGATACTTAGACTTGTGTTCATCATGACAAACGAACTAAATCGATGACAAGCTAATACTTAGACTTGTGTTCTCCTTGACAAACGAACTAATTCAATGACAAGCTAATACTTAGACTTGTGTTCACCATGACAAACGAACTAATTCAATGACAAGCTAATACTTAGACTTGTGTTCACCATGACAAACGAACTAATTCAAAAACAAGCTAATACTTAGACTTGTGTTCACCATGACAAACGAACTAATTCAATGACAAGCTAATACTAAGACTTGTGTTCACCATGACAAAAGAACTAATTCAATGACAATCTAATACTTTGACTTGTGTTAACCATGACGAACGAAATAATTCAATGACAAGCTAATACTTAGACGTGTGTTTACCATGACAAACGAACTAATTCAATAACAAGCTAATACTTAGACTTGTGTTCACCATGAAAAACGAACTAATTCAATGACAAGCTAATACTTAGACTTGTGTTCACCATGACAAACGAACTAATTCAATGACAAGCTAATATTAGACTTGTGTTCACCATGACAAACTAACTAATTCAATGACAAGCTAATACTTGGACTTGTGTTCACCATGACAAACGAACTAATTCAATAACAAGCTAATACTTAGACTTGTGTTCACCATGACAAACGAACTAATTCAATGACAAGCTAATACTTAGACTTTTGTTCATCATGACAAAAGAACTAATTCAATGACAATCTAATACTTAGACTTGTGTTCACCATGAAAAACGAACTAATTCAATGACAAGCTAATACTTAGACGTGTGTTCACCATGACAAGCAAACTAATTTAATGACAAGCTAATAGTTAGACTTGTGTTCACCATGACAATTGAACTAATTCAATGACAATCTAATAATTAGACTTGTGTTCACCATGACAAACAAACTAATTCAATGACAAGCTAATACTTAGGCTTGTGTTCACAATAACAAATGAACTAATTAAATGAATATCTAATACTAAGACTTGTGTTAACCATGACAAACGAACTAATTCAATGACAAGCTAATACTTAAACGTGTGTTCACCATGAAAAACGAACTAATTCAATTACAAGCTAATACTTAGACTTGTGTTAACCATGACAAACGAACTTATTCAATGACAAGATAATCATTAGACTTGTGTTCACCATGACAAACGAACTAATTCAATGACAAGCTAATACTTAGACTTGTGTTCACGATTACAAAAGAAATAATTCAATGACAATCTAATACTTAGACATGTGTTCACCATGAAAAACTAAATAATTCAATGACAAGCTAATACTTAGACGTGTGTTCACCATGACAAACGAACTAATTCAATGACAAGCTAATACTTAGACTTGTGTTCACCATGACAAACGAACTAATTCAATGACAAGCTAATATTAGACTTGTGTTCACCATGACAAACTAACTAATTCAATGACAATCTAATACTTAGACTTGTGTTCACCTTGAAAAACGAAATAATTCAATGACAAGCTAATACTAAGACTTGTTTTCAACATAACAAATGAACTAGTTCAATGACAAGCTAATACTTAGTCTTGTGTTCACCATGACAAACGAACTAATTCAATGACAAGCTAATACTTTGACTTGTGTTCACCATGACTGACCAACTCAATGACACTCTGTAGTACTTAGTCTCGTGTTCACCACGACCAACTAACTCAATGACAATCTGGTACTTAGACTTGTGTTCACCATGACTAACTAATTCAATGACACACTGGTACTTAGACTTGTGTTCACCATGACTAACTTACTCAATGACGCTCTGGTACTTAGACTCGTGTTCACCACGAATAACTAACTCAATGACACTCTGGTACATAGACTTATGTTCACCATGGCAAACTAACTAATTCAATGACAATCTAATACTTGGACTTGTTTTCACCATAACAAACCAAGTAATTCAATGACAAGCTAATACTTAGAATTGTGTTCTCCTTGACAAACTAACTAATTCAATGACAAGCTAATACTTAGACTTGTGTTCACCACTACAAACGAACTAATTCAATGGCAATCTAATACTTAGACTTGTGTTCACCATGACAAACAAAAAAAATTCAATGACAATCTAATACTAAGACTTGTGTTCACCATGATAAACGAACTAATTCGATGACAAGCTAATACTTAGACTTGTGTTCTCCGTGACAAACGAACTAATTCAATGACAAGCTAATACTTAGACTTGTGTTCACCATGACAAACGAACTAATTCAATGACAAGCTAATACTTAGACTTGTGTTCACCATGACAAACGAACTAATTCAATGACAAGCTAATACTTAGACTTGTGTTCACCATGACAAACGAACGAATTCAATGACAAGCTAATACTTAGACTTGTGTTCACCATGAAAAACGAAGTAAATCAATTACAAGCTAATACTTAGACTTATGTTCACCATGACAAACTAACTAATTCAATGACAATCTAATACTTGGACTTGTGTTTACCATGACAAACTAACTAATTCAATGACAAGCTAATACTTAGACTTGTGTTCACCATGACAAACGAACTAATTCAATGACAAGCTAATACTAAGACTTGTGTTCACCATGACCAAAGAACTAATTCAATGACAATCTAATACTTTGACTTGTGTTAACCATGACAAACGAACTAATTCAATGACAAGATAATACTTAGACGTGTGTTCACCATGACAAACGAACTAATTCAATGGCAAGCTAATACTTAGACTTGTGTTCACCATGACAAACGAACTAATTCAATGACAAGCTAATACTTAGACTTGTGTTCACCATGAAAAACGAACTAATTCAATGACAAGCTAATACTTAGACTTGTGTTCACCATGACAAACGAACTAATTCAATGACAAGCTAATATTTAGACTTATGTTCACCATGACAAACTAACTAATTCAATGACAATCTAATACTTGGACTTGTGTTCACCATGACAAACTAACTAATTCAATGAAAAGCTAATACTTAGACTTGTGTTCACCATGATAAACGAACTAATTCAATGACAAGCTAATACTTAGACTTGTGTTCACCATGACAAAAGAACTAATTCAATGACAATCTAATACTTAGACTTGTGTTCACCATGAAAAACGAACTAATTCAATGACAAGCTAATACTTAGACGTGTGTTCACCATGACAAGCAAACTAATTTAATGACAAGCTAATAGTTAGACTTGTGTTCACCTTGACAATTGAACTAATTCAATGACAATCTAATAATTAGACTTGTGTTCACCATGACAAACTAACTAATTCAATGACAAGCTAATACTTAGACTTGTGTTCACAATGACAAATGAACTAATTAAATGACAATCTAATACTAAGATTTGTGTTCACCATAAAAAACGAACTAATTCAATGACAAGCTAATACTTAGACTTGTGTTAACCATGACAAACGAACTAATTCAATGACAAGCTAATCCTCATACTTGTGTTCACCATGACAAACAAACTAATTCAATGACAAGCTAATATTAGAATTGTGTTCACCATGACAAACTAATTAATTCAATGACAATCTTATACTTAGACTTGTGTTCACCATGACAAACTAACTAATTAATGGCAAGCTAATACTTAGACTAGTGTTCACCATGACAAACGAACCAATTCAATGGCATCTTAATACTTAGTCTTGTGCTCACCATGACAAACGAACTAATTCAATGACAAGCTAATACTTTGACTTGTGCTCACCATGACTGACAAACTCAATGACACTCTCTAGTACTTAGTCTCGTGTTCACCACGACTAACTAAATCAATGACACTCTGGTACTTAGACTTGTGTTCACCATGACTAACTAACTCAATGACACTCTGGTACTTAGAATTGTGTTCACCATGACTAACTAAGTCAATGACACTCTAGTACTTAGACTTGTGTTCACCATGACTAACTTACTCAATGACACTCTGGTACTTAGACTCGTGTTAACCACGAATAACTAACTCAATGACACTCTGGTACATAGTTTTGTGTTCACCATGACAAACTAACTAATTCAATGACAAGCTAATACTTAGACTAGTGTTCACCATGACAATCGAACTAATTCAATGACAAGGTAATACTTAGACTTGTGTTCACCATGACAAAAGAACTAATTCAATGACCATCTAATACTTTGACTTGTGTTCACCATCACTGACAAACTCAATGACACTCTCTAGTACTTAGTCTCGTGTTCACCAAGACTAACTAACTGAATGACACTCTGGTACTTAGACTTGTGTTCACCATGACTAACTAACTCAATGACACTCTGGTACTTAGAACTGTGTTCACCATGACTAACTAACTCGATGACACTATAGTACTTAGACTTGTGTTCACCATGACTAACTAACTCAAGGACCCTCTGGTACTTAGACTCGTGTTCACCACGAATAACAAACTAAATGACACTCTGGTACATAGACTTGTGTTCACCATGACTATTTAACTAATTCAATGACAAGCTAATACTTAGACTTGTGTTCACCATGACAAACGAACTAATTCAATGACAATCAAATACTTAGACTTGTGTTAACCATGACAAACGAACTAATTCAATGACAATCTAATAATAAGACTTGTGTTCACCATAACAAACGAACTAATTCAATGACACGCTAAAACTTAGACTTGTGTTCACCATGACAAACAAACTAATTCAATGACACGCTAATACTTAGACTTGTGTTCACCATGACAAACGAATTAATTCAATGACAAGCTAATACTTCGACTTGTGTTCACCATGAGAAACGAACTAATTCAATGTCACGCTGATACTTATACTTGTGTTCACCATGACAAACGACCTAATTCAATGACAAGCTAATACTTAGACTTGTGTTCACCATGACAAACGAACTAATTCAATGACAAGCTAATACTTAGTCTTGTGTTCACCGTGACAAACGAACTAATTCAATCACAAGCTAATACTTAGACTTGTTTTTACCATGACAAACGAACTAATTCAATGACAAGCTAATACTTAGACTTGTGTTCACCATGACAAACGAACTAATTCAATGACAAGCTAATCCTTAGACTTGTGTTCACCATGACAAACGAACTAATTCAATGACAAGCTAATATTAGACTTGTGTTCACCATGACAAACTAATTAATTCAATGACAATCTTATACTTAGACTTGTGTTCACCATGACAAAAGATCTAATTCAATGACAATCTAATACTTTGACTTGTGTTCACCATGACTGACAAACTCAATGACACTCTCTAGTACTTAGTCTAGTGTTCACCAAGACTAACTAACTCAATGACACTCTGGTACTTAGACTTGTGTTCACCATGACTAACAACTCAATGACCCTCTGGTAATTAGACTCGTGTTCACCACGAATAACAAACTCAATGACACTCTGGTACTTAGACTTGTGTTCACCATGACTAACTAACTAATTCAATGACAAGCTAATACTTAGACTAGTGTTCACCATGACAAACGAACTAATTCAATGACAATCTAATACTTAGACTTGTGTTCAACATGACAAACGAACTAATTCAATGACAAGCTAATACTTAGTCTTGTGTTCACCATGACAAACGAACTAATTCAATGACAATCTAATACTTAGACTTGTGTTCAACATGACAAACGAACTAATTCAATGACAAGCTAATACTTAGACTTGTGTTCACCATGACAAACGAACTAATTCAATGACAAGCTAATACTTTGACTTGTGTTCACCATGACTGACAAACTTAATGACACTCTCTAGTACTTAGTCTCGTGTTCACCACGACTAACTAACTCAATGACACTCTGGTACTTAGACTTGTGTTCACCATGACTAACTAACTCAATGACACTCTGGTACTTAGAATTGTGTTCACCATGACTAACTAACTCAATGACACTCTAGTACTTAGACTTGTGTTCACCATGACTAACTAACTCAATGAACCTCTGGTACTTAAACTCGTGTTCACCACGAATAACTAACTCAATGACACTCTGGTACATAGACTTGTGTTCACCATGACTAATTAACTAATTCAATGAAAAGCTAATACTTAGACTTGTGTTCACCACTACAAACGAACTAATGCAATGGCAATCTAATACTTAGACTTGTGTTCACCATGACAAACGAAATAATTCAATGACAATCTAATACTAAGACTTGTGTTCACCATGACAAACGAACTAATTCAATGACACGCTGATACTTAGACTTGTGTTCTTCATGACAAACGAACTAATTCGATGACAAGCTAATACTTAGAATTGTGTTCACCATGACAAACAAACTAATTTAATGACACGCTAATACTAAGACTTGTGTTCACCATGACAAACGAACTAATTCAATGACACGCTAATACTTAGACTTGTGTTCACCATGACAAACGAACTAATTCAATGACACGCTAATACTTAGACTTGTGTTCACCATGACAAACGAACTAATTCAATGACACGCTAATACTTAGACTTGTGTTCACCATGACAAACGAACTAATTCAATGAAAAGCTAATACTTAGACTTGTGTGTCACAAATGACTATTGTGATGGTATAGGACAGAGCTCAAGAGTTATAAGTGCGTAATTGTGTTTTTTTGTTCGGGATTTCCCCATGGGTCGCACGACTTTGGATGGATCATGAATGGGTGGGTGCGATTTCCGGCAGAGAAAAAGAAATGTTTTGAGGTTAAGGAGCGTTGAAGATTATTGAATGTTTTGTAAGTTGGAAAGGCTTGAATATTAATTGATGTTAACGGTTTGAAAAGGAACATCATTAGACTGTATCGGATCTATTTTTGTTCATAATTGTCAATGAGGAATTTCTTAGTCATTCGTTGAAGTCTGTGTTGTCTTCGTTATATTTCCTCAATGTCTGGATTCTGCACTTGTCACAGAGAGGAGCAACTACTGCCTCAACCAACACCGATACTACTTGGTACGCAACGGACCATACCTCATACGAACATCATTCATTCTGTGACTTTGTGTTCACCTTGACTAACTAACTCAATGACACTCTAGACTTGTGTTCATTATGACAAACTAACTCATTTATATTATATTACAAAGACTTGTGTTCACCATGACTAACTAATTCAATGCAACTCTAATACTTTGACTTGTGTTCACCGTGACTGACAAACTCAATGACACTCTCTAGTACTGAAACTCATGTTCACCACGACTAACTAACTCAATGTCACTCTGGTACTTAGATTTGTGTTCACCATGACTAACTAACTCATGACACTCTGGTACTTAGACTTGTGTTCACCAAGACTAACTAACTCAATGACACTCTAGTACTTAGACTTGTGTTCACCATGGCTAACTAACTCAATGACACTCTAGTACTTAGACTTGTGTTCACCATGACTAACTAACTCAATGACACTCTAGTACTTAGACTTGTGTTCACTATGACTAACTAACTCAATGACACTCTGGTACTTAGACTTGTGTTCACCACGACTAACTAACTCAATGACACTCTGGTACTTAGACTTGTGTTCACTATGACTAACTAACTCAATGACACTCTGGTACTTAGACTTGTGTTCACCATGACTAACTAACTCAATGACACTCTGGTACTTAGACTTGTGTTCACTATGACTAACAAACTCAATGACACTCTGGTACTTAGACTTGTGTTCACTATGACTAACAAACTCAATGACACTCTGGTACTTAGACTTGTGTTCACCATGACAAACAAATTCAACCTCCCACAGACAATTGCGTTTAAAAATTTTACTCAGCCCCCCTCCTTCACGCAGAAAGTAACAAAAATACACTTTTGGGATAGAGGTATGTGGGACAAATACACAGAGGCGTAGCGTGGTTGGGGCAGGGGGGCAGATGTCCCCGGGCGCCAGCTAGTTAGCGGCACCAAAATGTGCTTTGACATTATTTTATAGATGAAAATAATGGGTTTGAGAGTTGAAAAAAAAGAAAAAGGGGCGCAAAAAATGGATCGCGAATCTTGTCCCCGGGCGCCAAACACCCTCGCTACGCCACTGGGTATGTGGGAAAAAAAACATACGTGGGATAGAGGTATGTGGGATAAATAAACATACATGGGTTAGAGGTATGTGTGAGAAATAAACATACGTGGATACAGGTATGTGGGACAAATAAACATACGTGGGATAGAGGTATGTGGGACAAATAAACATACGCGGGTTAGAGGAATGTGGGAAAAATTAACATTTGTGGGATATAGGTATGTGGGACAAATAAACATACGTGGGATAGAGGTATGTGGGACAAATAAACATACGTGGGAAAGAGGTAAGTGGGACAAATAAACATACGTGTAATAGAGGTATGTGGGACAAATAAACATATGTGGGATAGAGGTATGCGGGACAAATAAACATACATGGGATCGAGGTATGTGGGACCAAAAAACATACGTGGGACAAATAAACATACGTGGGATAGAGGTATTTGAGAAAAATAAACATATGTGGGATAGAGGTATGTGGGACAAATCAACATACATGGGACAGAGGTAATTGGGACAAATTAACATACGTAGGATAGAGGTATGTGGGAAAAATAAAAAACGAGGGATAGAGGTATGTGTGACAAATAAACATACATGGGATAGAGGTATGTGGGACAAATAAACATACGTTGATAGAGGTATATGGAACAAATAAACATACATGGGTTAGAGGTATGTGGGACAAATAAACATACGTTGGATAGAGGTGTGTGAGACAAATAAACATACGTGGGATAGAGGTGTGTGGACAAATAAACATACGTGGGATAGAGGTATGTGGGACAAATAAACATACGTGGGTTAGAGGTATGTGGGACAAATAAACATACGTTTGATAGAGGTGTGTGAGACAAATAAAAATACATGGGTTAGAGGTACGTAAGACAAATAAACATACGTGGGTTAAAGGTATGTGGGACAAATAAACATACATGGGATAGGGGTATATGGGACAAATAAACATACATGGGATAGAGGTATGTGGGACAAATAAACATACGTGGGATAGATGTATGTGGGACAAATAAACATACGTGGGGCAGAGGTATGTGGGACAAAAAACATATGTGGGATAGAGGTATGTGGGACAAAAACATACGTGGGATAGAGGTATGTGGAACAAATAAACATACGTGGAAAAGAGGTATGTGGGACAAATAAACATATGTGGGATAGAGGTATGTGGGACAAATAAACATACGTGGTTAGAGGTATGTGGGACAAATAAACATACGTGGGATAGAGGTATTTGAGAAAAATAAACATATGTGGGATAGAGGTGTGTGGACAAATAAACATACGTGGGATAGAGGTATGTGGGACAAATAAACATACGTGGGATAGAGGTATGTGGGAAAAATAAAAAACGAGGGATAGAGGTATGTGTGACAAATAAACATACATGGGATAGAGGTATGTGGGACAAATAAACATACGTTGATAGAGGTATATGGAACAAATAAACATACATGGGTTAGAGGTATGTGGGACAAATAAACATACGTTGGATAGAGGTGTGTGAGACAAATAAACATACATGGGTTAGAGGTATGTGGGACAAATAAACATATATGGGTTAGAGGTATGTGGGACAAATAAACATACATGGGATGGAGGTATGTGGGACAAATTAACATACATGGGATAGAGGTATGTGGGACAAATAAACATACGTGGGTTAGATGTATGTGGGACAAATAAACATATGTGGGATAGAGGTATGTGGGACAAATAAACATACGTGGGATAGAGGTACAAGGGACAAATAAACATATATGGGATAGAGGTACGTGGAACAAATAAACATACGTGGGAAAGAGGTATGTGGGACAATAAACATACGTGGGATAGAGGTATGTGGGACAAATAAACATACGTGGTTAGAGGTATGTGTGACAAATAAACATAAGTGGGATAGAGGTATGTGAAACAAATAAACATACATGGGATAGAGGTATGTGGGACTAATAAACTTAAGTGGATAGAGGTATGTGGGACAAATAAACATACGTGGGATAGAGGTATGTTGGACAAATAAACTACGTGGTATAGCGGTATATGGGACAAATAAACATTCGTGAATTAGAGGTATATGTGACAAATAAACATATGTGGATACAGGTATGTGGGACAAATAAACATATGTGGGATAGAGGTATTTTGAACAAATAAACATATGTGGGAAAGAGGTATGTTGGACAAATAAACATACGTGGGATAGAGTTATGTGGGACAAATAAACATACATGGGATAGAGGTATGTGGGACAAATAAACATACCTGGGACATAGGTATGTTGGACAAAAAACATATGTGGGATAGAGGTATGTGGGACAAATAAACATATGTTGGATAGAGGTATGTGGGACAAATAAACATACGTGGGTTAGAGGTGCGTGGGACAAATAAACATACATGGGAAAGAGGTGTATGTGAAAAATAAACAAACGTGGGATAGAGGTATATGGGACAAATAAACATACGTGGGATAGAGGTATGTGGGACAAATGAACATACATGGGATAGAGGTATGTGGAACAAACAAACAAATATATGTGGGATAGCGGTATGTGGGACAAATAAACATACATGGGATAGAGGTATGTGTGACAAATAAACATACGTGGGATAGAGGTATGGGGGACAAATAAACATACGTGGGAAAGAGGTGTATGTGAAAAATAAACAAACGTGGGATAGAGGTATATGGGACAAATAAACATACGTGGGATAGAGGTATGTGGGACAAATGAACATACATGGGTTAGAGGTATGTGGAACAAACAAACAAACATATGTGGGATAGCGGTATATGGGACAAATAAACATACATGGGATAGAGGTATGTGTGACAAATAAACATACGTGGGATAGAGGTATGGGGGACAAATAAACATATGTGGGATAGAGCAATGTGGGACAAATAAACATACGTTGGACAAAGAAAGAAATACTTTTCTTACGACAAAAATACCTTAAAAATTATAATATGCACAGGCATTCTCATTTCTATTGTGTATTTTCTGTGATATAGTTACTTTAGTTAGATTTACTCTGTGCTGTGAACGGTATATTTGCGTGCTATAGCTAGGCCTACTCAAATGTTAACTCTATGTTTCATACTATATGTTAAACTACTGTAAACTTTCAAAATGTAAAAATGGCTTCAAATATTTGAAGACAGCTTCCCGTTGCACCGTTTCCCCCATTACGTCTCTATTGTCCAGTTGAATGATTGAAAAGCTGACCCCATGACGTCTCTATTGTCCAGTTGAAGGATTGAAAAGCTGACCACATGACGTCTCTATTGTCCAGTTGAATGATTGAAAAGCTGACCCCATGACGTCTCTATTTTCCAGTTGAATGATTGAAAAGCTGACCCCATGACGTCTATATTGTCCAGTTGAATGATTGAAAAGCTGACCCCATGAAGTCTCTATTGTCCAGTTGAATGATTGAAAAGCTGAGCACGTAAAAGCTTTCCGAGTCAAATCCCTGCTAAACATACTTTTGTAAACTTAGTTTGTTACTTCACGGCAAATGCTTCTTTTAATGGTCGTCCTCCAATGTTGACACTGAATCATTGAGTCTAATCCAGGGACACACAGACGATTTCGTCTTAAATAGGCATCGTCGTCAAGCATCGTCGTCAAACATCAACATCAAGCATCGTCATCAAACCAGTGTTTGTATCAGCTATATCTCGGGAGAGGGGGGGGCAGTGCACCACCGGGAACGCCAAGTGTCCCCCGGAGCAAAAATATGCCCAACAGTCGACCAAATGGCACTGAAAGAAACACTGCATCGTCCCAACACTCGACCAAATGGCACTGAAAGAAACACTGCATTGTCCCAACACTCGACCAAATGGCACTGAAAGAAACACTGCATCGTCCCAACACTCGACCAAATGGCACTGAAAGAAACACTGCATCGTCCCAACACTCGACCAAATGGCACTGAAAGAAACACTGCATCGTCCCAACACTCGACCAAATGGCACTGAGAGAAACACTGCATCGTCCCAACACTCGACCAAATGGCACTGAGAGAAACACTGCATCGTCCCAACACTCGACCAAATGGCACTGAGAGAAACACTGCATCGTCCCAACACTCGACCAAATGGCCCTGAAAGAAACACTGCATCGTCCCAACACTCGACCAAATGGCACTGAAAGAAACACTGCATCGTCCCAACACTCGACCAAATGGCACTGAAAGAAAAACTGCATCGTCCCAACACTCGAACAAATGGCACTGAAAGAAACACTGCATCGTCCCAACACTCGACCAAATGGCACTGAAAGAAACACTGCATCGTCCAGAATCTTCATCAAGCTTGGTCATCAGCATCGTCGTCAAACATCGGTTGAGCGGACGGACATAGATAGATAGATAGATGGATTGATAGGTGGGTGGGTCGATGGATGGATGGGTGGGTAGGAGGGTGGACGGAGGGAGGGAGGGATGGATGGGTGAGTGGGTGAGTAGGAGGGTGGACTGAGGGAGGGAGGGATGAATGGATGGGTGGGTGGTGAGTAGGAGGGTGGACGGAGGGAGGGAAGGAGGGAGGGAGGGATGGATAGATATGAACCAATCTCCGCCTCTATACTTTTATATATGGACAAGCTATGAAATAGGTTTGAAGTCGGCTATTAATAGAACTCTCTCTCTCTTTCTCACTTTATCTCCTTCTCTCACTCTCTCCCTCTCTCTCCCTCTCTCTCTCTCTCTCTCTCTCTCTCTCTCTCTCTCTCTAAGCACCCCTGTTTACATGTTTGCACGCACTAAACCAGGGGTTCTTAACCTTTTTGCAGCGCCCACCCCCTTTTAATTTCAAAACAAATTTCTCTTACAACCCCCCTCCCCTTTTTAGGATCAAATGTTGGCATACCAGGGGTTCTTAACCTTTTTGCAGCGCCCCCCCCCTTTTAATTTCAAAAAAAATTTCTCTTACCACCCCCCCCCCCTTTTTAGGATCAAATGTTGGCATAGCACACCCCCCCCCCCCTTTCCGATTTGGCCATTGCAACGGTTGATACTAAACTGCGTCATTTTTATCCATTTTTCCTCAAGAAAGACCTAAATTTATTTTGTTTAAATTGTTTGCATCATCAGAGGGGATGGTGTTCATTGATACAAATAGTGTGAAGAAACAAAGAAGAGAATTATTAAATGTAGCCTACCATAACAGCTAGTGTATCGCATTAAGAAGCACATTTTAAAACATCGGCTACTTACATTATCAGAAGACGTCAACTCCTCTTCAACTGAACGTATGGCAACTCCACCTAGCACTGCTAGCAGACGGCAAACACCAACCCATGTCGCGGGACAGTCTAAATTTTCCTCGCGAACCAACAATTTTAGCATCGATCGATTGTGATTTTTTTCCACTTCCATCCATTAGCCAGTCTAAAAGCCTGCTAAGTGTTCTTAATGATGGCTAGAAGTTTGTTAAAATAAGTCACCGGCAATAATCAGCAAATTCGAAATTGTATATTGTAGGTACACACTCAACGTTTTCAAAATGAACCGAAAGATGTGTGTAAACGAGGTGGTGCCGTACTAATATGAACCAACAAACAAGTGGTATTGGAGCGTACTCAGTAAGCGCTGAGATTTCCTCTGCTAAATGTACTCGTCACAGTGCGATCGATGGGCTGTTTTGGTGTTTGTTTTCATTTCTGGCCAGCACAAGTAAAACTGGTGGCCATGAAATGATTACCGTCCAGCAGAGAAGGGGCTGTGTATGTAAGGGGCTGTGTATGTAAAGGGCTGTGTATGTAAGGGGCTGTGTATGTGGTTTAGGAAAGACTGGGTCACGGATTGGACGATGTTGCCATTGTTCATTCATGGAGTTCACTTTGTTTAGCAGTGCCAGTTGGCTGTATTAGAGATCAGTGATTATTTCAGAAATTTCTGAGGGGAGGGGGGGTGCATTTCAGAATTTTTCGGGGGGTGGGGGGAGGGGGGAGCATTGCCAGCAGTGCCAGTTGATTTCCATTTTTTTATGTTCTCGGGGAACAGGCAAAGACAACAACCTACCGCAACATCAGAAATATGCGGCATAAGAATGAGCTAGGGCCAGTGGCGTAGCTAAACGGGGTCAGGGGGCATAATATCTCTGGGAGCCATAATGTTAGGGGAGCAAAAGTGTGCTTTGATATTATTTTATTTATGAAAATAATGGGTTGGAGAGTTAAAAAAAGAAAGGGAGGCGTTTTAAAATGAATCTCGTCCCCGGGCGCCAAACACTCTAGCTACGCCTCTGGTTGGGGCAGAGCTAGGTGAGGCCTATATAATACCAAAGAAATGAATTAATTTAAATGCGTTCGTGTTCTTAAAAAAAATAATAGAAAGTGTTCAATTATTTTATGGAAATTAAATACATATAAATGCGAAAAAAAAAAAAAAAAAAAAAATAGCCGCTTTTATTTTATTATATGTTTAAGTATTGTTATTATAAAAATGACATCTCCATTTGAAATCAGAGTTAAGGAACCTGATTGGAGCAGTGAGCAGCATTTGGACGTTTTGATCATTTGTATCAATAAATTATGATCTAAGAATTCTATTCATTAAATTCTAATCCTATTGAACGTGAAACGCCAAACATCTGTTTTAGTGCGTTTTTAGTGTGGTGTTAACATTTCAAAATGACATGAAAATTAATTTGATCTAAATGTCTTCAAACAATATCAAATTAAACTCAATGGGAGTCGCTTAGTCACTTGTTTGGTCACGTGATGAGAGTAAGTCATCACTAGGCTGCTACACACAACAAAAGATACTTCATCAGTGCTTCCCCAATGTCATGTTACTTAAAAATTTTACCTTTCGAAATATTCGGGAATACACGCGTTTTTAAATGAAATCCATAAATGTGACAATAAATATACGTCAGTTATGATTAAAGGAAGAAAGTTATTTCAAGAAAAATTTGTGAGCGATATTCGATGGGAACTATCAATACTATTATCGGCAGGATGTTGTTGGATTCCGTGCGTGCTCATGACGTCATTTGCGTTTTTATTCAATATTGATGCAGGAGTCATTCCCCTTTGTTTATTTTATTGTTAATTTTCATTGAACGAAATGTAGTGTAGTTGTAGTGTGTATCGGGCTACTGTTGTCAAGCACTAGTGTGTTGTATACAGCCTACCGGAAATCTTACTTGTTTTTACTCTCATCACGTGACAAATCAATCGACTAAGCGACTCCCATTGAACTCAAAGATTTTTTAAAAATAATTTTTAATAGCAAATTTTTAATTTGCAAATAAAAAGTTTTTAGTTTATTTGATTTAATAACCGCGTGCTACAGAAGTGATGATGTATTTTCCCCTTTTTGGCGCAAATTTGGCGTGAATTTGATTTTGTGAACTGAGCATAAGTGAATTAGTGCTCAGTGGAACTTCATAGGTAAATAACATTCACTTATTCACTTATCACTCATCAAAATAAAAAAAAATCCATATGAAGTTGCAATTTCATTTTGATATTAAATCTAAAGACCCAATAATTATGTAACACATTTGAACTTGGTAGAGTTTTTAATGTTAAAATAAATCACCATAAAATTTCAATATACGGAATTATGCGTAGATATATTATATTATATATATATATATATATATTTATTTATTTAGGCATTTTTATATAGCGCTTACCTTAAAGCTCTAAGCGCTTAACAATTATTAAAAACATGTAAACTAAGTAAAATAAAAATGAAAAGCCAGAGACACTAGGATAGTAACTATTATACTATAGAAACAATTAAAATGGCTATAAAACGAGGACACTTTGGCACTTTTAGCCTATACTACAGGATCAACCCGAGACAGAAAATGAGGCAGGGCAAGGAGGGTGCATCACAGGTCATAGGCGGACCTAAACAGATGGGTTTTAAGGGACTTTTTGAAAGTGGACGAGGTTTCAAAATGACGGATGTGGAAGGGGAGCTGGTTCCAGAACGTGGGCGCATGGAAGTAGATGGAGCGTTCACCGATGGTCTTAGTTTTGGTTCTTGGGATTGAGAGGGTTCTATTGTCAAGGGGAGAGCGTAGTTGTCTTGTGGGGATGTAAGGAAGAAACAGTTCAGAGAGATAGACAGGAAAGTGAGGATCAGTGAACGAGTTGAAGCATAGATTGGCAGACTTGTACTTGATGCGAGAGGATATTGCAAGCCAGTGGAGTTGCCGCATTTGTGGTTGAATGTGGTCATGTTTCTGTGATTTAAAAATGAGTCTGCATGCTGAGTTCTGTGCCTTCTGAAGTTTGTCTATGTGGTGTTGATGAATGCCTGCGAGAAGAGTGTTACAGTAGTCAAATTTTGAAAGAATTAGTGAAGAGACGAGAGTTTTTGTGGCATCAAAAGAGTCTAATGGTGCTGATTTTTCTAATTTCGTTGTATGCTGATCTGCATATATTCGTAACATGTTTGTCCATGGAGAGGGTGTCTGTAAGCCTGACTCCAAGGTTTCTGGCAGAGGAAGAGAGTGTGATGTCAGAGTTGCCAATAGATATAGAAGAAGGAGCGAATGGAGGGAGAGGTTTGTTTTGAGAGTGGATGAGAAGGATTTCCGTTTTATCATCATTTAGCTTCAGTTTGTTGCAAGTCATCCAACGCTTTACATCGTCCACGCACTCCTGTATGCGAAGGATTGTGGCATCAAGTTGATCAGGAAAGCAAGAGTCACTGATTTGAGTGTCATCAGCAAAGGATTGACTGGAAACTGAGTGGTGGCTAATGAGAGATGATAGAGGTTTAGTGTAGAGGATGAAAAGATATATATAGAGAGAGTCTATATATTTAGAAAATATAAAACAATGTTTATTAAGGGATCTGTTGTTTTTAATTAGGCTCAGGGGCTTGCACAAATATGGGGCTACCCGTGGGTGATTTTTATTAAGTTTTTATTAAAATCTGGGAGGGGGAGATTCGATACTTATGGTACTTTCTTTTTGCCCCAGGCAGCACAAGAAACGCCTCGGAATTAAGGAATAAATTTGATAAATAATGAACCCTCTTAGGTGCATACATATCGGGGGTAGGAAATAGGGCGTGTACATTTTAAGTGTGTGACAATATCTTTAAATGTGAGGATGTGAAAAGAAATGTTACATTCTCTTTTTTTTTTTTACACAAATACCAATTAAGAAAATCAATGTCATTAACAAAACGTGGGTACATTTACATAATTATACCCACGAATATCAAAACCCAATCGTTTTACACACTTGAACATTTAATCTTAAAAATAGAGCCATGTTGTTTTAATACGTGGGCGTGAACAAGATGGGTTCAGATTTTCTTTTTTAAAAAAATGAAAATAAATTTTTGTTTTCCCTTTGCGAAAAATAAAGTGTGTGCTTACTGTGATGAGATTAATAACATTTCTGTGATGAAGACACTCAAGGCTGTTACAGACGTGAAAAACGGTGAAGGGATTCTTTAGATAAAAGAATTCTTTGTTTTACGATTTCCCAATAAAATAGTAGAAAAAAAGACAAGAGTTTGATTAAATTTTTAATTAAGATATCAATACATCGAATTCCATTCATATAAAATATTTTTGAAATGATATAATTAATTTATTGTAAAGTTAAGATGATATTTTTACAACTTTTAGAGCAACCAAATGTTGAGGGGCACGACAATGCGTCATTGTAGGCCCAACATTGAACAATTGAAAAACATGAGACATCTTAAGTATTTCTCTTAGGTAGAAATCAACCATCAGTTAACTCCTTCAGTGACAATAAAGATTTATTTAATGAACCTTTAGATTTAATAATTAAAGGTCATGTTTAGAGAAAAAAATTGTTCAACATAATACATTGTTATCTGAACCATTGTCTCGGTACAATCATTGGAAAACAGTGATATCCCTCATTTAACTTGACAATTTCAATGCTATCAAAAAATCCTGTGAGAGCTTTCGTCACAGTTTTTACTTCGAGTGGAACCAACATGTCTTTCCCAAATATGACTAGTTTATCCAAGTATGTAACAGCCAACATGGGCATCCACTCACAGTCCCATAGCTGAGCTACAAACTGAAAACTTATCTCATCTTCCGTCTTTAAGAGTCGTTTTAAAGCCCCACAGGACTGTAGACTGTAAGAGCTGTTCCCATCATTTATGATATTTAAGTGACATGCTCTGCCATCAAAGTCAGGCATCCGTCTACAAAGACCAGTCTCTATGTCTAGTCCATACACGATTGCGTTTTCCCCTGTGTTAGAAAAAAAGAGGATGAAACTATCAAACGAAACAATCTCAGTGGCGGCTTCGATGCTCTCTGATCGAAACACTTCAACCCAGAGGGGCTCACTTATATCACTGGCAGCCTCACAGATGCGATACAAAACCCCAACGTGGAATCGATACATAGATCCCTGGTGACTAAAAAGCTTGCTTGATTTATTTGACTTGATATCGAACTCATAGCTAATATTATCGACCATAACATGACACCAGTTTCTGTCCTCATCAAGTGTCAGCAAAGAGTTGTAAAAAGTGCTTCTTTCCTCAAGGTAAACTTTGTTCTTGAACACAATCATGTTTTCATAGGTCGTCCCGAGTGTATGAGGAATCCATGGAACATGGCTAACATGATGTGGAGACTCCATTCTGTACACAGTCAGCCCATCTGAGGTCATGATGACTACTGCATGTTCTTGTCCACTTGAAAAACGATGTGTTGCTGACTTTTTCCAAGCACAGTGGTTGACGTCATGTTTACCCAAGAATTCCACAGCTTCTTGAATGATTTCAAGGCATTCAGGAGACTCACTAGCAATATTTTGCCTTATGAGACCATTAAGACAGTCCACGGATACAAGAAGCGTTTTGGCTGATCTGAGCAATTTAGGCAGATGTTTGAATCTCTCGTTAGGAACAGGAAGATTGTGCTCATCAAAAGGAGCTGCTACATTTGGTTTGGTGGCACAGAATCCTTGACCCTCATCAGAAGCTGGAGTGAAATTCTTTATCTTTATGATCGATGTTTCTTTTGAGCTGTCTGATAAACCTCCTCCCCTTGATTGGTCTTCATTTTGTGTCAACTCTGGTTGATAGTAAGTCCATCTCAGAATGCTCTCCACGACAACATTTTCGTTGAACACACTTAAAAGCTGATTTTCAAGCAAATCTGAAAACACATCTGGAGTCATCAGCTGAAGAAAGCCTTCTGATTGGATCATAGCCTCAAAGCCAAAAAGCATACAGTTCTTTGCACAATTAGCGACTTTGGTTGAAAAAATGCTTTTAGCGAAATGGTACATCTCTACACAGTTCCCTTCAGTGACGTCTTGCAATGCAAAATTTTCACACTCGTCACACAAATGTTGTATTTGAAGAAGTTGAGTGGCCGGCCAGATGTCCTGAATGTTGTCTTTAGTCAGACCATACATTCCAGTGTACAAAGCTGTGATAATGACTTCAAACACCTCTCTTGACATCAGTTTTAACTCCAAGCGGTTCTCAAGAGACTCCTTCATTCCTGAACGAAACACAGCTTGGAAATATCCAGAAGTTACATTAAGGAGGTGTTTATGGCAACGGTAAGTGACGCCCTCCACAATGACATCAAAATCACTGAACGGATCCTCTGTTTGCCATGCTGTTGCCAGACATTTCTGAAGTCCGCTAGCAAGGGTCAGACTCTGACATATACCATGGCTTTTCAAATCCTCACCATTAGCCTCACTGTTTATATTCCTATTGACCACCGTTGCGGCTACTGGTATAAGCCTAGAGTCCATGACCAGGGGTGGTGGACGTAAGCTCGTTGTCGGTAGTAGAACTGAAATAAAATTTAAAATAATATAATTCATTTGAAATCATGGATTATACTTTAAAATTTTACTAAGACTTTTTTCACTATCTAATTTTACTAAGACTTTTTTACGATCTAATTTTATTAAGACTTTTGTTATATAGAGCTTGTTTACATATTTTTTTCTCGTGTGTGCCCTATGATTGACCCCGCATGAGACGCTGTGTCCACACAGAGGTGTGGCTTAGTCGTTTGATCTGTCGTGTTTATGCAGCCAGCCACTAAAAATAATTAATCTGTTCCAAATAGTATTTTGTAGAATGATTGTGATTGTTCTAGAAACGTCATAAGTCTTTCTTTCTGGAAGGCAGGGCTTACGCGACCTATATAAGGGATTGACAGGCACGGACGGAGGAGGAGATTCAGATAGATTTATTAACTTTACGAGACGTGTTTTATTCTTTGTGTATTTGTGTGCTCATATGTGTTTATTTCGCATTATTTATGGGCACATTATTCTAACTGTGTTAACTGTGTACCGGTACAAGATCTACCATACTGTAAGTTGAAGATTGTAATTATATTTTCTTTTCTTTTGTAATTATCTTAAGACCTAATAAATCTTATTAATTGTAACTAGAAACTGTTTTAGGTGTATTATCTTTAATATTGTTGACTCTATGGTATCGTCCTTTGTTAGGCACTGTTTACAACGAGCCAATTAAAATTAAAATAGGAGATTAATTTCTCGTATTAGAAGTCAGTGCGTAAAAGGAACCAAATAACTGCACTCTTAGGGGTCGTCCATTAATTTCATCAACAATTTTAAGCAATTTTTACCCCCCCCCCACTCTTGTCAACAACTGTCAACTTTAGATGACCCCCCTATTTATTTATGTTAACATTTTAACCCCCAACCCCCCCCCCCCC
>CAXITT010001572.1:50109-64007 GCA_964033795.1 Lymnaea stagnalis
GGCGGGGGGACTTTTCCCCCCCCCCCCCGATTTCACTGGTTTTATTTAAATTACTTTAGCGACTCCAGTAATAAACAAGTTAACAAGCCGACCAAGTTTTGATTGTGCCCCCCCCCCTCTTTTTCCCCTGAAAAAAAAAATGAAATGACGCACTGATGGGCATAGTCTACAGCGGCTGATTTATCATGTTCATCTTGTGAAACTGATACACCAGACAAGTCAACATCATCCTCATCTAACCATTCAGCACTTGAAATGGAGTATTATCTGTGTAAGCAATAATTGCCATTAGCTCTCTCTGTCTTTGGGTTGGTAGAGTTGCTATTGAACACCGATGAGTTGGTGTTTTTTTTTTTTTAATTGAACACCGTGTACAATGATGTGTAAATCATTCTAGAGAGCGGATTAAGAGAAAAATGACAAGTGAAGAGATGACAACTTTTGATTTTTCTTGCACTAACAAAGTGTGCTAACATTCTGACCAACCATCTGCAATGCACAGACAGACATACATTAAAAAACTCTTATATTGTTAAAAGCCTAAACATATATGACTATTTGCACTCATTAAATTGTTTAAAATAATGTAATAAACCAGTCAATTAAGAAGATTAAAATTCTAATAGAAAGAACAAGATTGGTGACGTCAACTAATCTAAACCCCCCTCCTACTCTCCCCCCCCCCTTGTCAACAACTGTCAAACATTTAAAAAAAACCTCCCCCTATTTTGTTGACGTCATTAATGGACGCCCCCTTATCTAGCCAATTAAATTGTTTAAAATAATGTAATAAACCAGTCAATTAAGAAGATTAAAATTCTAATAGAAAGAACAAGATTGGTGACGTCAACTAATCTAAACCCCCCTCCTACTCTCCCCCCCCCTTGTCAACAACTGTCAAACATTTAAAAAAAACCTCCCCCTATTTTGTTGACGTCATTAATGGACGCCCCCTTATCTAGCCGATATTTAAAAATACAAGATGACTGCTAATTATTAGAGCGACATTCAATGATTGAATTATAATCACACTTTACTAAATTAACTTACCGAGCTGTTCAGATAGTTAGGTCATATCAGAATGCAAGACGGTAGATCACAGAATATGTCACAGAAGTATATAACAGAATTAATCACAGCATATATATTACGGACACAGATTATAGCCCATTTAAAGTCAGCGATTCTCATGTGGAAGTTACACTGACCGTAGCCCAATTTTATAAGCAAGCGTCGATCTGGGGAGGTAAGCGACAACGTTGAGCTGACCAGTCATCTGTGACATCATTTGTTGTACCCACAATCGATTGGACCAAGATGGGTGGGGACCAACATTGGACAGCTGGTTGGCGTTTGAAAGTCTATTCAAATCACCCACCCTGTCCGACGACAAGTCAGGGGTGTCGGGGGGGGGGGGGGCAGAGTGGTTTTGTATGGTATTTTGTCAAGGATGATCACATTGGTGCCACAAAAAGCTAAGTAGAAATTACACAATTTGTTATCTTGGCCTTGAGACTTATAAGTATATGTATCTGATGGGTGAGTTCACCATTCACTCTCAATAATGTTTGTCTTCATCAAAGTGTTATTGTGGTAAACAATTGTTTAGAATATTCCTGTCTTGCAAAGCTGGGCCGTGTCAAGTAAAGCTGGGCCGTGTCAAGCAAAGCTGGGTCGTGTCAAGCAAAGCTGCCCCCAGGAAAAAGCTGCCCCGGGACAAAGCTGACCCAGGAAAAAGCTGCCCCGGGACAAAGCCTGAATTTTTAGCCCCACCCCCAACCCCAAAAATCAGTTTTTCATTGAGAAGATGAAGGAAATATGAAGACGCTAATTTCACGAAATAAAATTCCCGATAAACTGCACTAAATTAGATTTAAAAAAAAAAAAAAATCCCAAAAGCATTGGGTGCGTAATATTTTATTTTGTTTTTGGGGTCGTCCATTAATGTCGTAAACAATTTTTACGCATTTATACCCCCCCCCCTTTTTTGTCAACAACTGTCAAACTATCGATGACCCCCCTATTTAATTATGTCAAAATTTTATACCCCCCCCCCCTTCCCAAAAAACAAATAATTAAATGATGAATTATAATATAAATATATTTATAAATACATTTGACTACTTTGTGCTGATCTAATTAATGACTAATACATTTGACTACTTTGTGCTGATCTAATTAAATGACTAATACATTTGACTACTTTGTGCTGATCTAATTAAATGACTAATACATTTGACTACTTTTTGCTGATCTAATTAATGACTAATACATTTGACTACTTTGTGCTGATCTAATTAAATGACTAATACATTTGACTACTTTGTGCTGATCTAATTAAATGACTAATACATTTGACTATTTTGTGCTGATCTAATTAATGACTCATACATTTGACTACTTTGTGCTGATCTAATTAAATGACTCATACATTTGACTACTTTGTGCTGATCTAATTAAATGACTCATACATTTGACTACTTTGTGCTGATCTAATTAAATGACTCATACAACTGTAGGGAAAACATTTGATGACATGTTTAGCTCGTGAATCAACAATTTTTTTTTAAAAAAATTACACTTAAATTTTATGATGCAGAATCAATTAAAAAGTTGTTAAGGAATAAATATCATTGTTTGTGGAAGTATAAATATGATTATAGCTACTTATCTACCCATGGATTAGCCAGGTGTTGCTGTATCGTAACAATGGGCATCAGGGACATCATTTTATAGGCCAGGGGGGCTTTTGCCCCCCCCCCCCTGATTTCACTGGTTTTATTTAAATTACTGTGGCGACTCCAGTAATAAACAAGTTAACAAGCCGACCAAGTTTTGATTGTGCCCCCGTCCCCCTTTTTTTCCCTGAAAAAACCCTGAAATGACGCCCCTGATGGGCATAGTCTGTAGTAGCTGATTTATCATTTTCATCTTGCGGCACTGATATACCAGACAAGTCAACATCATCCTCATCTAACCATTCAGCACTTACAACAGAAATATAGTCGGTGTGAGCAATAATTGCCGTAAGCTCTCTTTATCTCCTTGTAGCTACTCGCATTGGTCGAATCATTTTTTGTTGAGGAGCAGGTGCTAATTTCTTATGCTCGAAAAGGCATTGTCGGTGCTGTTGAACTTGCTTTTTCAACATGACTTGTGATGCAAAATAGATGTTACAGATTTAGCAAATCTGTTTAAGCAGCGATGTTATTATTGTTACTCACTTTACATTCATCTAATTCTCAAAATATCGTCTTCCTACTCTATCAACTACCATTTATCTTAAATGCACATGCCGCTTGAACCTTGACCTTGTTCCATGCCTGCAACATAACCGCAAACATACCGCCCTAGGCATTAGCGACAAACAGAATCTACAGTCAAAGAGAGAGAGGCCAACTTTTGACTTCTCTTGCACTAACAAAGGGGCTAACATTTTGACCAGCCATCTGCAGTGCACAGACAGACACACATTAAATAAATCTTATATTGTTAAAAGCCTGAAACTATATGACTATTAAGTATTAACTACGTTAATCGTTGACTCGCGCTGTAGAGCAGATTGACACTACTCCGAGCTAAGAGTGTTCACATTTTTTGAAAGTTTGGAGACAGGTGATGTCTGTTTTTAAAAAATACCTATATTAAAATAATGTAATAACGATTCAATTTTTAAGATTAAAATTTTAATAAAGAAAACATAATTGTCAACGTCAACTAATCTACCCCCCCCTCCCGTCAACAACTGTTAAACATTTCCTAACCTCCTACCCTACTTTGTTGACATAATTAATGGACGCCATCTAAATGCCGCACTGGGGAACTCCTCAATATGCCCCCTTTTCCCCCCGCAACAAATTATTACATATATTGAGCATACAATGACTGCTAATAAGTACTGGAATTGTCAAGTTAATATGAAGCATCAATAGATTATTTCCTTTGCACTAGGGATTGTCCAGCATCCATAAATGTATGTACAGTCAGTAAAGATTTGATATGAAATTACTTTTGGATGTACAGTCAGTAAAGATTTGATATGAAATGACTTTTGGATGTAAAGTCAGAAAATATTTGATATGAAATGACTTTTGGACGTACAGTCAGTAAAGATTTGATATGAAATGACTTATGGATGTACAGTCAGTAAAGATTTGATATGAAATGACTTTTGGATGTAGAGTCAGTAAAGATTTGATATGAAATGACTTTTGAATGTAGAGTCAGTAAAGATTTGATATGAAATGACTTTTGTAAGTACAGTCATTAAAGATTTGATGTGAAATGACTTTTGGATGTACAGTCAGTAAAGATTTGATATTAAATGACTTTTGGATGTACAATCAGTAAAGATTTGATATGAAATGACTTTTGGATGTACAGTCAGTAAAGATTTGATATGAAATGACTTTTGGATGTACAGTCAGTAAAGATTTGATATGAAATGACTTTTGGATGTACAGTCAGTAAAGATTTGATATGAAATGACTTTTGGATGTACAGTCAGTAAAGATTTGATATGAAATGACTTTTGGATGTACAGTCAGTAAAGATTTGATATGAAATGACTTTTGGATGTAGAGTCAGTAAAGATTTGATATGAAATGACTTTTGGATGTACAGTCAGTAAAGATTTGATATGAAATGACTTTTGGATGGACAGTCAGTAAAGATTTTGTATGAAATTACTTTTGGATGCACAGTCATTAAAGATATGATATGAAATGCCTTTTGGATGTACAGTCAGTAAAGATTTGATATGAAATGACTTTTGGATGTAGAGTCAGTAAATATTTCATATGAAATGACTTTTGGATGTACAGTCAGTAAAGATTTGATATGAAATGACTTTTGGATGTACAGTCAGTAAAGATTTGATATGAAATGACTTTTGGATGTACAGTCAGTAAAGATTTGATATGAAATGACTTTTGAATGTACAGTCAGTAAAGATTTGATATGAAATGACTTTTGGATGTACAGTCAGTAAAGATTTTATATGAAATGACTTTTAGATGTAGAGTCAGTAAAGATTTGATATGAAATGACTTTTGGATGTACAGTCAGTAAAGATTTGATATGAAATGACTTTTGGATGTACAGTCTGTAAAGATATGATATGAACTGACTTTTGCATGTACAATCAGTAAAGATATGATATGAAATTACTTTTGGATGTAAAGTCAGTAAAGACTCAATATGAAATGACTTTTGAATGAAGTGTCATTAAAAATTTGATATGAAATGACTTTTGGATGTACAGTCAGTAAAGATTTGATATGAAATGACTTTTGGATGTACAGTCAGTAAAGATTTGGTATGAAATTACTTCTGGATGCACAGTCATTAAAGATATGATATGAAATGCCTTTTGGATGTACAGTCAGTAAAGATTTGATATGAAATGACTTTTGGATGTAGAGTCAGTAAAGATTTGATATGAAATGACTTTTGAATGTAGAGTCAGTAAAGATTTGATATGAAATGACTTTTGTAAGTACAGTCATTAAAGATTTGATGTGAAATGACTTTTGGATGTACAGTCAGTAAAGATTTGATATTAAATGACTTTTGGATGTACAATCAGTAAAGATTTGATATGAAATGACTTTTGGATGTACAGTGAGTAAAGATTTGATATGAAATGACTTTTGGATGTACAATCAGTAAAGATTTGATATGAAATGACTTTTGGATGTACAGTGAGTAAAGATTTGATATGAAATGACTTTTGGATGTAGATTCATTAAAGATTTGATATGAAATGACTTTTGAATGTACAGTGAGTAAAGATTTGATATGAAATTACTTTTGTATGGACAGTCAGTAAAGATTTTGTATGAAATTACTTTTGGATGCACAGTCATTAAAGATATGGTATGAAATGCCTTTTTGATGTACAGTCAGTAAAGATTTGATATGAAATGACTTTTGGATGTAGAGTCAGTAAAGTTTTGATATGAAATGACTTTTGGATGTAGAGTCATTAAAAATTGATATGAAATGCTTTTTGAATGTAGAATCAGTAAAGATTTGATATGAAATGACTTTTGGATGTAGAGTCAGTAAATATTTCATATGAAATGACTTCTGGATGGACAGTCAGTAAAGATTTGATGTGAAATGACTTTTGGATGTACAGTCAGTAAAGATTTGATATGAAATTACTTTTGGATGTAGAGTCAGTAAAGATTTGATATGAAATGACTTTTTGATGTACACTCAGTAAAGATTTGATATGAAATGACTTCTGGATGTGGAGTCATTAACGATTTGATATGAAATGACTTTTGAATGTAGAGTCATTAAAGATTTGATATGATATGACTTTTGGAAGTACAGTCATTAAAGATTTGATGTGAAATGACATTTGGATGTACAGTCAGTAAAGATTTGATATTAAATGACTTTTGGGTGTACAATCAGTAAAGATTTGATATGAAATTACTTTTGGATGTAAAGTCAGTAAAGACTCAATATGAAATGACTTTTGAATGAAGTATCATTAAAAATTTGATATGAAATGACTTTTGGATGTAGATTCATTAAAGATTTGATATGAAATGACTTTTGAATGTACAGTGAGTAATGATTTGATATGAAATGACTTTTGGATGGACAGTCAGTAAAGATTTTGTATGAAATTACTTTTGGATGCACAGTCATTAAAGATATGATATGAAATGCCTTTTGGATGTACAGTCAGTAAAGATTTGATATGAAATGACTTTTGGATGTAGAGTCAGTAAATATTTCATATGAAATGACTTTTGGATGTACAGTCAGTAAAGATTTGATATGAAATGACTTTTGGATGTAGAGTCAGTAAATATTTCATATGAAATGACTTTTGGATGTACAGTCAGTAAAGATTTGATATGAAATGACTTTTGGATGTACAGTCAGTAAAGATTGGTATGAAATTACTTCTGGATGCACAGTCATTAAAGATATGATATGAAATGCCTTTTGGATGTACAGTCAGTAAAGATTTGATATGAAATGACTTTTGGATGTAGAGTCAGTAAAGATTTGATATGAAATGACTTTTGAATGTAGAGTCAGTAAAGATTTGATATGAAATGACTTTTGTAAGTACAGTCATTAAAGATTTGATGTGAAATGACTTTTGGATGTACAGTCAGTAAAGATTTGATATTAAATGACTTTTGGATGTACAATCAGTAAAGATTTGATATGAAATGACTTTTGGATGTACAGTGAGTAAAGATTTGATATGAAATGACTTTTGAATGTAGAGTCATTAAAGATTTGATATGAAATGACTTTTGGATGTAGATTCATTAAAGATTTGATATGAAATGACTTTTGAATGTACAACAGTAAAGATTTTGTATGAAATTACTTTTGGATGCACAGTCATTAAAGATATGATATGAAATGCCTTTTGGATGTACAGTCAGTAAAGATTTGATATGAAATGACTTTTGGATGTAGAGTCAGTAAAGATTTGATATGAAATGACTTCTGGATGTAGAGTCATTAAAAATTGATATGAAATTACTTTTGGATGTAGAGTCAGTAAAGATTTGATATGAAATGACTTTTGGATGTAGAGTCAGTAAATATTTCATATGAAATGACTTTTGGATGTACAGTCAGTAAAGATTTGATATGAAATGACTTTTGGATGTACAGTCAGTAAAGATTTGATATGAAATGACTTTTGGATGTACAGTCAGTAAAGATTTGATATGAAATGACTTTTGAATGTACAGTCAGTAAAGATTTGATATGAAATGACTTTTGGATGTAGAGTCAGTAAAGATTTGATATGAAATGACTTTTAGATGTAGAGTCAGTAAAAATTTGATATGAAATGACTTTTGGATGTAGAGTCAGTAAAGATTTGATATGAAATGACTTTTGGATGTAGAGTCAGTAAAGATTTGATATGAAATGACTTTTGGATGTAGAGTCAGAAAAGATATGATATGAAATGACTTTTGGATGTACAGTCAGTAAAGATTTGATATGAAATGAGTTTTGGATGTAGAGTCAGTAAAGAGTTGATATGAAATGACTTTTGGATGTAGAGTCAGTAAAGATTTGATATGAAATGACTTTTGGATGTACAGTCAGTAAAGATTTGATATGAAATGACTTTTGGATGTACAGTCAGTAAAGATTTGATATGAAATGACTTTTGGATGTAGAGTCAGTAAAGATTTGATATGAAATGACTTTTGAATGTACAGTCAGTAAAGATTTGATATGAAATGACTTTTGGATGTAGAGTCAGTAAAGATTTGATATGAAATGACTTTTAGATGTAGAGTCAGTAAAGATTTGATATGAAATGACTTTTGTATGTAGAGTCAGTAAAGATTTGATATGAAATGACTTTTGGATGTAGAGTCAGTAAAGATTTGATATGAAATGACTTTTGGATGTACAGTCAGTAAAGATTTGATATGAAATGACTTTTGGATGTACAGTCAGTAAAGATTTGATATGAAATGACTTTTGGATGTAGAGTCAGTAAAGATTTGATATGAAATGACTTTTGAATGTACAGTCAGTAAAGATTTGATATGAAATGACTTTTGGATGTAGAGTCAGTAAAGATTTGATATGAAATGACTTTTAGATGTAGAGTCAGTAAAAGGATGTACAGTCATTAAAGATTTGATATGAAATGAGTTTTCCTTGACGCCCTTAAACCTTTTAGGCTATCCGTAGAAACGTGACCACGCCCCCCCCCCCTAACATCCCAGCATTTGCGCGCGCTGATTTTTTATTTTTTTTGTATCCTTTACATTAACTTCGCTTTTATTTGTGGGTGGCTGGCTGGCAAAATCATCGGACTGCTAATTGACCCACTTCCCGTCAAGCTATCTAGCTGAAACTTGGCTAATAGACTCGTTGCCGATGACACCACATTAAATTAAATCCCCCCCCCCCTTTTAACCCAACCCCAAACTTAAATTTTCATTTTTTGTTTCTATGAAAACATCTGGTCAAATGCCCGGTAACTGCGCTAAATGAGATTCGTTATTTTTTAAAATATCGCAAGACGTTTGGTGCGCAATATTTTCTTGTTTTTCTCTTATACAGTTTGTTAAAAAAAAATATGCAGCGTTAAAGCGTGAGGATAATTAGATTATCAATGTAGTTCAGGGGCGCGAAAAAAATGTGCGACTGCGAGCCTTATTGTAAGTGAGGGGGGGGGGGGCGACGACACTAATTGGGATTCTTATAAAGTGCTTTACTTTTATGCATGTTTTGTCAATTGTTCAGCTCTCCACCCCCTAATTCCTCGATATTACATTTTATAAAGGAGTTATACGAAAAAACATTTTTAAAGGGTTGTGTATTTATTGATTATTTTCTGCTATAAATTTTGTCTACGGAAAAAAATTACGGAAATTTACGTATATCCTGCCAAGATCAGCCGCCGCTTACATGGACGTTATGCTTTTACCGAATTATAATAGAGAAGCGCAGTATTGCGTTATGTTTTCTAACTGATCATTACATTGCAAAACCTTATTGGCTGCTTAGTTTTTCTACTTCCGTTCACAGTCAGATGATGTAACGTCATCTAGTGGCGGAATTTTGCCCGCCGTAATGCAGACATTAGTGAAAACATTGTGACTCAAACAGCGAAAAATGCGAGCAAGTTTCGCCATTTTTCAATTGCAATGGATTAATCGCTGGACAGCTGTTCCACCTCTCAACTGCCTAAGTACATTAGAGGTGTGGATGAAGACATGAACATAACTCAAGAGCTGACTGTTACCCGAGAGCATATATTCAATGAGTTAAAAGAAAACATTTGCTGATTATAACTTTGTCTGGACTAACTTCAGTTGCCTGACTGTTGAAGGAGGAAATAACATGAGTGGCATAAAGAAAGGCTTGGTTGGACAAGTGGAGCAGATGTGTAATGAGAAAAACATTCTACAACCAATGTTTCAACACTGTATTATTCACCAGTAAGCTTTGTGTGCTAAATATGTGGATATTAGCAGTGTACTGAATCCCATGGTGAAGAAGGTGAATTTAATAAGGTCACATGGGCTCAACCATAGGCAGTTCAGAGACCTGTTGAAAGAAGCGGACACAGAACTGGAAGATGTACCATATTACATAGTAGTAAGATGACTTATTTCTGAGAAAGTTCTGAGCAGAATATTTAAGTTAAGAAAGGAAATAGGTGACTTCCTGGAAAGTAAAGGCAAGCCACAGACATTACTGTCTGATGAAGAGTGGGTATGAAAATTTGCCTTTGCTGCAGACATAACTAGTCATTTAAATTTTCTGAAACTAAAACTACAAGAAGAGGAAAATGTAGTTTCTGATCTATACACCCACCTAAAGGCCTTCAGATCCAAATTCGTCTTTGTTTTTGGAACAAGTACAGGTCAACAACTTGACACACTTTCAGCAGTGCAAGGTCTTCATGGCTGAAGCAACAGCGGAGTTCCCCATGTCATTTGCATACGAGACCATTAAAGACCTCCAGCTGCAGTGTCAGCAGCGGTTTTCTGACTTGGATTCAAAAGCAAAAGAAGTGAGACTGTTTCAAAACCCATTTGACGCAGTTGTGGCCAGTTGCTCAGATGAACTGCAGCTAGAGGTCATTGAATTGCAAGCAAATGACCTCCTTAGGGATAGGCTCAAAGAAGGACTGATGGCTGCTTTTTAACCAATTTTCGCCCAAGGAAGACTTTCCTACTGTCAAAACTTTTGCATCAAGGTACATTTCAATCTTTGTAACAACACACCTGTGTTAAAAAACATTTTCAAGAATGAAATACTTGAAGAACAATTTGAGAATAAACTTGTCCGATGATAATGTCAGGTCACTGTTGATGTTAGGGACATCAAATCTAAATCCAGAAATGTCTGCTATTTTGGCATCCAGGAAATAATTTCACCATTCCCACTAATACAGGTGTTCATGTGTAGTGTATCAATGTGTTATTAAGTAATAACTGAATAAAATATTACTAATTAAATAATTAAAAACAACATCCATGTTTTGATTCTTTTTTATTTGAAACCTCGGGTGTGTAGTCGGCCCCTGAAATCCTGTTTGATATTTAATGCGACCCTCGGGCTGAAAAGTTTAGAGACCCCTGGGCTATTTGGAAGAGCTGGTTATTGCTATTATGTTAGTGTCAAATTCCCTCGATAACCAACCGAAGAGCTAAATTTCTTTCTCGTTTCCTCGATAAACAACATTTATTTCTTTTATGTGTCACAACGAGGATCCCAGACGTGATCCTTTCGAAACCCAAAAAAGAAGATGACCTGAGCCGTACAAAAGACAGTATGCTATCAAATAAACTCTACGAGACTACTAATTAGAAGTAGACACTATAAGACCACCCATTAGAAGTAGTCACAATAAGACCACCCATTAGATGTAGACACTATAAGACCACCCATTAGAAGTAGACACTATAAGACCACCCATTAGAAGTTGACACTATAAGACCACCCATTAGAAGTAGACACTATAAGACCACCCATTAGACCATTAATGTTGAAAACTACTCAAGAATACCGATTACGCTCATCTGTTGAGAACCACTCAAAATAAAAAAAATCAACGTGATATATTACAAAATAGAAGAAAAAAAACATGACAAAATACACCCTTGTGACCACTAATCCAAGGGTAAAATATTAGAAAAACCCAATTAAAACAACACACTTCGAGTGACTAATGACCCCTAACCTACACAATGAGAACCACTTGGTAGAAATGCACATTACACGAATACCACTTACCATCATACAATGAGAAACACTCGAAATAAAACAACAAGATGTTGATTTCTTTAAAAAGGAGAAGAAAAAACAAAGAGAAAATAATAATAATAATAATAATAATAAGAGGTCTTATAAAGCGCGGTACCCCAGCCTAGGGCTGGGCTCACCGCGCTGTACATAAAAATTTTATCAAAAGAGACATAATCATGACATTAAAATAAAATACATTTATGAAATAAAGAACAGCAATGTATATTCACCCACCCCACCCCAGAACTTTTACAAGGCAAACCATGGACGGCAGCCAGCAAGATCGTTTATCGGTAGAGGATGGGAATCAGTCAGGGTAGTATAATTTAAAAAGATATGTTTTTAGTGCAGTTTTGAAGTCCTGGGTGGTTGGTATATTGCGTATGTGCAGTGGCAAAGAATTCCATTGTTTGGGTGCGCAGAAAGAGAAAGATCGTTCACCATATTTTTTAGTGTGTGTCTTGGGAACGGACAGAATACGCGTGTCTGCAGAGGAACGAAGGGGTGAATAGACAGAAAGTAGTTCGGTTAGATATGAAGGGCAGGAATCCAAGAAAAAGTTGTGACAGAGAACAGACACCCGTGTGACCATTGACACCCAACCCAAGGTTAAGAGCCACTCCATATGAATAAAAAGTATTATACGACACGTCCCATTTATTACAAAATATTAGACAACCCATTTAAAATAATACACTTCGAGTGACTATTGACCCCTAACATACACAATGAGAACAACTCTATAAACTTAAGTAAACTTAACGCCAAGAAAAAACAAATAAGATTGACCAGTAAAAATTGACACCAGTTAATTAGAGATAACTAAAAGAACCCGTTGAATGAGATTTTCAATGGGCCAGACGTTTCCAAAATATCTGCGTGCAAAACCCGATAACCTGTAATTATGTTATCGCTAAGGCTTTTATTCCTAATGGTACCAACCGTTTACATATAGAAGTGTGTAAACTTTTAAAAACGGTCTTGTTCATATGAAACGCGACTGGGAGTCCCTTGTGATGAATCCTAACACAAGTTTGAGAACTGTTAATTATCACTATTTTAAAATATTTAGTTAAAAAATACATTAATACCTATCATCCTCACACATTGAGAACCACTCATTTAAATATCCAATTAAAGTCATTAAACACTACAAAATGATTTATTAAAAAAATTAAAAAATCATACAACAACAAAGATATTCATTTAAAAGTAATTAATTTTAAAAAATAACTAATTAAATTATTAAAATAATCATTTAACAAGACCACAAAATTAAAAGTCTAATTAACTAATTAAAATCAAATTTAAAAAGTAATTAAGTGATTATCACACTTAATTTGCGCTTCCATTAGCCTTCAGGCGCGCCTTCATTTTTTCTTACGTTCCCTTTGCACCTTAGGTGCGCCTTAAGACGTTCCTCCTAATCTTTGAGCCTGAAAAATACGCCAATATTTCCGCCTAAAAAGTTAAGGAGGCGAGTCGATTCCTACATAGTATACTACTCTTGTCTGGGCATCCCTAATTCTTCATGATTTTTCACAGGCTACCTCTATTGACTGGCATCCGTCCGTCACAATGTGACGATGGTGAAAACTTCGCAGGACGAAATCCACAAGCCATGAGATTGACCCTGTCAAAAGCCTTATCCAGGTCGATAAATGTGGAAAGAGGTCCATTATATTCCTGACATTTCTCTTGGAGATGCCTGGCGTTCTTTGCGTAAACCGAATTGACTTTCGGGTAGGAGACCTAGCTACAGATCTGCATTCAGGCGGTGGAGTAAGACTCGGGCCAAGGTCTTGCCTGCAATGGACAGCAGTGAAATTCCGCTTTGGTTGTCGCAGGCCTGGTGGTTTCTTTGTGTTTGAAAAGGTGGATAATATAGGCATCTTTGAAGTCCTGTGGTACAGTTTCCGTCTGCCAGATGATCTGGAATAGACGCAATCGCTTATCCGTCAGCGCTGGTCAACCCTCTTTGTAGATTTCGTCAGGAATCATGTCGGAGCTAGGTGCTTTGCCACTGGACATTTGGCGGATGGTTGTCTGTATCTTGACCAAAGTTGGGACAGGTCTAGTGGTTTTTTTTTTTTTGTTGTTTTTTTTTTTTTTTTGGGGGGGGG
>CAXITT010001573.1:0-16195 GCA_964033795.1 Lymnaea stagnalis
TTCTCCAGTCTGCTTGAACATTTCTATCTCTATCCATTCATCTTTCTTTCTCTCTCTATCAATCTACATATCTGTCTGTCTGTCTGTCTTTTAGTCTTTCCATGTTAATCTATATATCTATATTCGACTCTCTCTATCTCTACCTCTTCCTGAATATGTATATCTTTATCACTATATCTCTCTCTCTCTCTCTCTAGATTCATATCTCTCAATTTCTCTCTCTAATTTTCATTCTATCCCATCAGGGTCGATCTTTCAATCTGATTCTCTCTATATGGCATATGTCTCATTATCTCGCTCACTATATCTATCTTTTTTTTTTGTGTTATTTCTTTATGTTTCTTTGTGTCTCTCTTTCTTTCTGTCGCATGCATAATTGTCGGATCACGTTTCATACAATGTGATTACATCGCTAATTGATATGTTTCGATCAGAGTATTTGATTAGGGGAGATACGTTTTCAAGCGTTAGGAGAGGAATTATGGCGCCTAGTACCTGAAGAAAACAACTGTTGTGCGCCCAATTTTTTTTTTTACTCAAGACTATATTCAACACGATTCAAATCGATTGACGTCATGGATGGGGAACAAATATTGAGGAATCAAAGAGTCTTTAGCAAAAGCGAGTGCAAGGGTTACCTTAATAAAACAATTTAAAATGCAGTGGTGCATTTTGTTACATATTTTAATTCAATGTCGATTTTAGACTATGTTTAAAAGGGCAATTTAGACTTTCATAATGTTACTATTAGATGTCTCCTGGAGAAACACTATGAAAAGAAACATCAACATTCACCAACTATATGTGGACTACAAAAGAGCTTATTAATTGCGTCTTAAATATATAACGATGGCTAACTCCAAAAGTCGTAGAAGCAAAGTACAGGGAGAGAAAAGTTCTCAATTAATTAGGACCTGGGATAAGGAGACTCATGTACTCTTTTTAACATCAAAGAGAAAAATGCATTAGAAACAAACATGTGAGCACTAGTGAAACCATTTCAAACTATTTCGATAGAGGTGCCGTAGTAAAGAACAACAACAATCAGGAACTTTATAAAGGCAGCCACTGCAGTGCCTGACATTCGAAGACGATATAGCGCTGATTAGTAGAAACAGACAATGATATAATTAAAGATTGAAACTTGAATATGTCTCGGTCAAAGCTGGTCTTGAAGTAAATGAAGCAAAGAAAAACTATATGATGATGTCACGAAACACGCACACAGATGACACCATCAATACAAACAAACAAACACATCTTTGAGAAAGTTGCTACTTTCAAATATTTAGGGGTGACTATAATTAAGCACAATAAATAATGTCAATGGTGAAAGAAATGATAACAGTAGCCAATCGTTCCTATGTCAGCCTAAAAACGCTACTTAGGAACCAAAAACCTCTCTAGGGGGAAAAAAAGGCAATATACACCATTATCATAGACAAGTGGTAACTTACATAATTGAGATTCTTTTCTAGAAGAAAAGCAGGGAAGATGGTAAATACATTGGAAAATAAAATTCTCAGGAAATTATATGGCCCGGTGATAGACACTTTTGTTTTGGGAATATCTACAAACTAAGATATTTATCAATTATACAAAGACCCACCCACAGCTGCAAACTAAAAGATAAACCCACAGTGTCAAACAAAAGATACACCCACAGTCGAAAACAAAAAGATACACCCACAGTCGTAAACAAAAAGATACACCCACAGTCGTAAACAAAAAGATACACCCACAGTCGCAAACAAAAAGATACACCCCCAGTCGCAAACAAAAAGATACACCCACAGTCGCCAAAAAAAAGATACACCCACAGTCGCAAACAAAAAGATACACAACACCTGGTATTGAATAACAGTATCCTGATTTGTATAGCATACAATAAAGTATTGTGTAGTTACACTGGACCTTGTGTTTATTATGAGAGAGAGAGATGACGCCATTGGGAAGTGTAGGACGGAGCCAGGCGAGATTCATACACTCTAGACAACGCTAACATATTCAACCACAAAAAAAACAACAACAGATATCTTGTCTGCTGTTTATGGAAACACAATGCATTAGTGTGACGATAATATTGTCGTCATATTTTATAGCCTTAATAAATGATGCTGAGGTGACGATAGACTCTATTAGAGACATAATATTTATTGCAGGTATTATCAAGCATGTGTTCTATGTTATGATTATAGTATAAAAGCAAAGGGCGCTTAAGTGCTTATTTTGCATGCATTTTGCCCCACCCCATCACTCCGGTCCAATTTTTATGGACCATAATACTTTTAAAAAACAATTTACATAAATGTAGATTACTTTTAACGCGAAATTGTAAATGTCCAAGTATTAATTAGATGTTTATTTTTTAATGTTCGCAATAATCTTATGTTTTAAAAAGAATGTAAATAATAATGGTTTTCCCATCATTGTTTGCAGAATGGATGCATAAACGAATTTTAAAATATATAAATATTTTGGTTTCGGTTTCGATTTCGTTTGAAAGACACTTTAAGATTTTGGATACGGCTTCGGTTTCGGACGAAAGTCATTTTTAACTTTCGGCCTAGTTTCGTTTGCGGCCGAAATGAGAAAATCCTATTCGGTCGGTTTCTACCTCAAACGAGATTAGCTTTAAATATATGCACAATTCGATTTAGTTTACGGTATCATTTACTTGTTTATTTTATGTCAATCTAATTGTTTTTTTAATTTAAATATATTATCGTTTTATTGCACTCATTTTACCTACGGGAACATGACTTGCTTCGTGGGACTGTCGGCTCTGTCTTGAAGAGAGATGCCTCCTAAAAGAAACACTGGTATAAAGTAGCTAAAATAACATGATATTATAAATGAGTTTATTTTACACATAACATTTCATGAATTCTTTTACTTCCTGTATCCCGTTTTTTTTTGAAATCTGACTTCCGCTAATAACACTTAAATTATTAACTTGTCTCTATTTCTTGTAAAATTTTCATTTGTCCCATCTGTAGGGAAAGTCTCTTGGCCAACAAGTTCTTGTCTGACTCTATTTGTTCTTATTTCAATATTTTACACACCTTTTCCACAATTTCTTTTGGTTTAAAGAATTTTATATAATTGATATTCAAGGGAAACAATCGACGTTACTTTCTAAATGTATTTATCGATATCTTTAAGGAATTTTATGAGTTATTTTTATTATTTTGTTTATGCAATTGTAGTTTAAATTAACGTTTAACACATATTTTGCAAATATTTTCAAATATTATTAAAATAATTTTTTTTTTTATTTTGAAATTTTAGAGATAAAAACTTGAAACTGACAATTTTAACAGAAATACATGTACTATTCTTTATGCTTAACCAACGCCTATTGTGATTCATTTTTGGATTAGTGGATATGTTCTAAAGAGAGCCGTATGCCACTTGAATTCGATCCCTAGATACAGGGATATGAGACAAATCTAATGCAGTTGGTTAGGTTATAACATAAGAACGTTGAAATGCATGACTTTTTCGTAAAACGGAAATTTCGTCAAAAGAAATGTAATCGACAGTAAATTGATCGACGGAAGTTTGATCGAACGCAAATTTGATCGACCGGAAGTTTGGTCGAACTGAAATTTGATCGACTGGAAGGTTGGTCGAACGGAAATTTGATCGAACGGAAGGCTTGTCGAAAGGAAATTTGATCGACAGGAAATTTGATCGAACGGAAGTTTGACCGAACGGAAATTTGATCGAGCGGAAGTTTGGTCGAACGGAAATTTGATCGAACGGAACTTTGATCGAACGAAAATTTGATCGAGCGGAAGTTTGGTCGAACGGAACTTTGGTCCGATTATTTTTTAAATCTAAGAAGTGCCAGGGAGAAATGTGGATAGTGTAATTTGTTCCAATGTTAGTTTGTTCGAGCTAAATTTTGTTGGATTCTTCTTTTTTTTTTTCTTGTAAATAAATTTTATGTTTAAGACTTGCGACGGAGAATAATTGAGATCTGTTCCTGTGTTCAAAAGGATGTGTGTACGAAAGGAATTTTGTTTTCAAAAAGAAAAATACGAAACATTAGCTATTTAATCATTGAGTAATTAACGTATCAAGTTAACATTTAAATACCACCACTAAAACGTCTTTTTTAAAATGTATTCTTTCGAACAGTTTTTCTATCTCAATCTTAGTAACGTTTTCATAAACATTCTTAGAAAATTGGATAACCTTTTTTAAATGTGTGATTGCGGGACAACACTGATTTCTAACAACAAAAGCTCTAATCTTGATCGGTAATTAGTGGCATCAAACCGATGGGTAGTCCTTAAATGACAAGAAGTCAAAATGGCATCCTTGTCAGAGGATAACTTTGTTACAAGCACAAAAATAAAATAAAACTTGTAGTTGATGGCTACATCTACCTTAACGAAAAGCTTTTTTCACTTATGCTAGGTTATCTAGAAATTTTCAAACAAATGGCTTGAAGCTAAATTACAACTGTGACCCCGAATTTGCATTAAGGATACGAATGTTATCTGCCTTAGCATTTGTTCCTACACAACATGTGGTAGAGTATTTTGAGTTACTTTGCAACAGAAATATTTTACCACCCGAAACTCAAGTAGTTGTTGACTATTTTGAGTACACATGGATCGGTCGACCTAATCATAGTCACCGTCGTCCACCTCGATTTCCCATTCATATGTGGAATTGCTTTGATGCTAGTCAACAAGGTTTGCCAAAAACCAACAATGCTCTTGAACGTTGGCACAGGGGCTTTCAGAACCAAGTTTGCGCTGACCACCCCAACATTTGGAAATTTATAAAAGCTATCAAACGTGAACAAAGTTTGAACGAACTTCACATTGAACAATACATCAGTGGTCAAGAGCCTCTTCCAGGAAGAAGACAATATAAAGATTCAGCAGAAAGACTCACTTGCATTGTCAATTCTTTTGAACCCTATATTCAGGCTGAGGACTCTTTACGTGGAATAGCACATAATATTGCCTACTAAAGTGTGACATTAAATTTAATGAACAAACAGTCACAATAGAACTGTTTCATTATATTTATATATCATATATAACAGTATGGGAATTCATTGTTTGGGAATAGGCCTTCTAAAGTTCATAACATCTGGTGATGTTTGACAAGACCCATTGGTTTCTTTATTTTATCTGTGAGCACTGTAAGTTTTCTGAAATTATTGTCTATAAGAACTTACTTCATGTCAAGAAATGAAGTATACCCATTAAGTATTCCTTACTATTGTTACTCTATGAAACAAAATGTGACATTACCTTAAGTTATGGTAACTTTTTTCTGATATTGATAAATGAGTTTTTCATCTTGCTAATGTATTTTAGATGTTGGAACAAAAGACAATTTTATGCATTGTTAGTTGTTCAATAGTTAAGTAATGTTTAAATGGATTTAATTGATAATTCAAATAATCTATACCACACTAAACGTTTCTACTATGAGAGAATATATATATATTCTTTTAGTTAGTGACAACTCACAAGGAAATAAATTATTTTTTAAACTTATTTTGATAAATTTCTCATTTTATTTATATTGTTTATACAAACAAATAAATATCCCAGTTCTCAATTATATTTTTTGTTTTTGGATCGACCTATTCACTGAGAATTTACAATGAAGATTTTAGGTCATCTGGGCTGAAGAAAACCCATGTTCGTCTAGATTCTAGAATATAGTGTGACTTTGTTCTGTGCCACTGTTTTGAAAGGGATTCAAATAGTGTCCTCAGAGCCTGGTGTTAAATTGGTATTTTCATCAAGAAAATCAATGTTTCCTTCTTGATTTATTGAAAGATTATTGGCAAAGTTTAGTCAATATATTTCTAAGAATTCGTAAAGTGAGTAGTTTTATCACCCTTTTTAACCCAAGCCTAAACTTGTGTACATCATCATATACAATTGTCTCATGTGAAGATTAATATTATGTATTATTTAATTAATACACAGACTTAATATCTTGCATATGATAAAGATCCCTTAAACATTGTTCTCAATGTAAACCATGCAATTGACATATTCAGATAATATCAATTTAAAGTATTTTATTGCACAAATATTGTACATTATTTACTATAGACCTTCGTAGACCAGAAAGTTTCAAATAAAAATTCCAATACAACAAATAAATGCTCTTTTTAAAAAAAGTTGAAATCTTAAGCGACACTCTAATATAAATTAGGGAGCCTATTATTTTTTTATAGTAAAAGAATTTAAATTTCTTTTCGAGATATTTAAAAAAAAAATATTTTTTTTCAAAATGTAATAAAAGGGACTTTTTGTCTCAATTGATATTTTGCAAAATTGTGTTAATATTTTAATTTTAATTTTTAAGAAACAGTGTTTGTGACAAACTTTAAAAACAGTGTTTGTTCAAGTTCAATGTATAACTGATTGTATGTGAGAGATTTGAAAGTTCCCATTTTTTTATATTTTTTTTTAAAGATATAAGACATATATACTATTCAATCTAACACTACAGTCAAATACAACTTATGTTGTTAGTTACTGTTTATAACTTCCATTTAACCTTTTTAATTTTCATTTGTTAAATGGTAGGCATTTTACATGACCCTAATTCTCAGACTTAAATCCTCTTCATAACTTATGGCACAGGTTCTCAATCAGCAATGCCTGCAACCCCAGGGGTTGTGTTGTGCTGGAGGACACAAACAAATTTTTAGCTTAAACACATAAAGTACCAAATACTATAAGATAAATTGAAAATGCATGCTTAAAGTTCTTTTTCAGGTAATAACAGAAAACAGTTATCTATTAATCAGAACAACACAAGAAAAAAAAGAGCCAAAGATATGATAAAAATAACTTTCCATTAATTTTGTTTTGGAAAAGGAATGAGGAGACAATAATAAGTCAGGAATGAGAAAGGGCTGGTAAAGAAAGCTTGTAAAATGTTCATTAGTAATATGCAATCATCAGCTAAACTTTCACTTCTTAGCAGATTTTACTTTTCAGGGGGGAATTCTAAAAAAGGACAAAATGAAAAGTTATATTTATTAATGTCAAAGTTAATAATGAATGAAGATTAACAATATTTATGCCTACCACTACCATAAATATCAATTTAGAAATATTGCTTTGTATATAATATAACTGTGCAGGATTTTCCCTCTTAGATAAAAAGATAGGTTAGATCTTACATGAAAGTTTTATTTATTTTTATTAATCTATGAGTATACCAAGTATGGCTACATTTGGACTGGATATAATAATTCAGACCAGGTGTTTCCCAAAATAAATAAAATATAATAAGTCAATCTGGCACTGGTACCTAGTTCACTTTTGTACACCAATCCACCTAACTTAACAGTTTGGCAAAAGTTTCTAAGTCTAAGACTATTGTTATTTATAATGTCCAGTTCATGTCTATAGTATAGCATTACTTATATGTAATTTAGCGCCTCTTGTTGAATGTATCCATTGCGATATCCAATATATTTATTTAAAAAATATTATAGTCTTTATTTATGTATGAATCTATGTATCTCCTTTATGTCCTTATATCATTCAAGCAATTGCGATAAATCTATTGTGATTTCTTATTTATATCTGAGTCATTACAATGCTTCTAAACTAGTCCGTTTCGGCCGTAGGCCCTTAATTCTTTGTTTTTTTGTTTTTTTTTTTTTTCATTATTCTTAATTACTTTCTTTATATGATCTATATGAATATACTTTCAATCAGAGCTAATACATGCGTCAATAGAATTGTAAATCAAATATAAATAACAACATTTCAGTTTGTGTGTAACATAAATTAGTAGGGCTCTGAATTAATACAACCATTCTACAATATTCTGCTCTGGCCAGGGACCTTAAGATACCTTTCAAAAAAAAAAAAGTTGTTATAAAAAAAAAAAATTGTATGCATTCCCATACCATTTATCTGGCGCGAAAAAACTTTGGTGAATTGATGTGTACACGAACTCAAATATTCCTAAATTAAAACACTTATTTTTCCCTTATTTCGTATTGTGCTTGGGCACAAAATCTGTTTTCTAAAAAGAGCTGTTTGATTATATAATTGCAAAAAGAGCTTTTGCATGGATTAATGGAATTTAATCAAACACAAAGAGCGACATTTCAGTTTGTGTGTTACATAGTAAGAAGATTTGACTTAGTACCACCTTTGCACACTATTAATTTTTTAAGCAAGGCGGCCCTAAATTCGTTATTAGGTACTTTATAATAGTTATAAAAACATAATTTGTGTTTTTGTTCCTATACCATTAATTTGATTGCGATAATACGTTCGCGAGGTACTGTGCCACGCCCAGAAATGCTTCTAATTAATTACACACTTATTTTAGTCATTTTTGGCCGGGTTCCCTTTATATCACTTTTGTTTTCTCATTTGCACCATTAAAATATGATTTCAAATAGCGCTATTGCACGGGTCGTTGGAACTGAATCAAATACAAACAACGATATTTCAGTTGCTTTGTGACATAATAAGTTTGTCTCTAAATGAATATAACAATTTTGCAATATTCCTTTTTGTGCCGGGGGACCAAATTGCGTTGTTTTTCTAAGGTGAGTTCTAATTTCGAACAGAACTATTGCATGGGTTGATGGGATTGAATCAAATTTAAAAAAACAACAAACAACAAACAAACAAAAGAACAAAACAAAAAATAAACAAACGAAATATGAGATTATCGGTGACATAATAAGTAGATTTAACATCAGTACAACAGTTTATATTATTCCGTTTCAGACTGGGGGCCCTGAATGCGTTTTTTTTCCTTTTACCAGCTTATAAATATAATTCCGGTATCCGTTCCTATTCCATTCATCCATGTGTGATCAAACTTTGTTAAGTCGTAGTGCGCATGTACGCAAACCTTTCTAAATTAGTACAATCATTTTAAAATAATCCTTTAGGGACCTGGGGCACTAAATTATTTTTGGTCGTATAAGAGCAATATAAATATAATTTCTAACAGAGCTAATGTATGAGTGGATCAATTGCTACAAGTGTGTTGACTAAATTTTGAAAATTCACTCTTCTCATATGGACAGCTGTAAGTGGCCTGCTCACTTCTCATATGGACAGCTGTAAGTGGCCTGCTCACTTCTCATATGGACAGCTGTAAGTGGCCTGCTCACTTCTCATATGGACAGCTGTAAGTGGACTGCTCACACCTCATATGGACAGCTGTAAGTGGCCTTCTCACACCTCATATGGACAGCTGTAAGTTGCCTGCTCACACCTCATATGGACAGCTGTAAGTGGCCTGCTCACGCCACGAAAAGACTTTTGACTTATTCTTGTACGCACCAGACGAAACAAAATATTTTTTTTTTAAATATAAAAATTATTTAAAAAATGTAAATAAAACCCAAACCCTTCCTTTCATTGAGTGACAGAACAACGCATTCCGGGTTCTCGTTAGTTAAAACTAGAGAATACGTGTGACATACGTGTGAGAAGAAGGAGATAATTTATTGGCTCAATGTTAGCAAATAAAAATGTTGGGCAGCCATGCTGTTCATTGTATCCCTAATGGTAGGGACCGAATCGAATTCAAGCGGATTATCAATTAAGAATCATACATCCGCTACTACTAGAAGAAAGAATTACTATCATTGGTTAAGCATATTTTGTATTATATAAATGTCCCTTTAAATTGAAATTTTTAGTTTCTTAAATTCTAATTATGGAATAAAAGTAAAGTTATTATTTTATTATGTGTGAGGTGTCCATTGTTATTAATGTTTAAAATGATTTTGCAAATTTCACTTTGATAACAAAAATAAAATTAACATCTGTAATATTATACTCAATTTTACGTAATTAAAGACTTTTAAAAAACGAAAGCAATTGTTTCCCTTGAAAAAGAAATTGTCTTTAATGCTCTTAAAACTCGTAAATACTAAAAGACCAATTGATAGAACAGAAAACAATATTTATTAATTTATTAATATTTTAAATTGGTGGTGAGTCAGCTCCAGCTATAATTGCAATTTAACATCTTTAAAACGTTTTATTTAATGATTATACAAAGACTACTTAAGTATGTGAAAAAAAAACTATTTAAAAGTAAACTTGTTAAATTTTAAGTAAGCAAAGTAAGCAATGTAGTTTTTTGTCGAGGAGGTTAGATAGTTGGTATTGTTGAGAAGGAGAGGCAGTTGATTTGTTGAGGATGTGATAGAGTTGGTTTTTCTTTAAAGAGGTCAGCTAGTTGGTATTGTTGAGGATGTGAGGTAGTTGATTTTCTTGGGGAGGAGAGTTGGTTGGGTTTATTGACGAATTGAGGCTGTTGGTTTTGATGAAGACGTGAGATATTTGTTTTTTTTAGTAGGTGAGGTAGACACTTTTTAAGATGGTGAGGTAGTTGGTTTTGATGAGAGAGTGAGGCTGTTGGTTTGGTTAAGGAGGGGATTTAGTTAGTGTTGTTAAAAATGAATGGAAAATTGCTTTGTTGAGTAGGTGATGGATTTGGTTTTGTTGAGGAGTAGAGGTAGTTGGTTTTGTTAAGGGAGTGAGGCAGTTCAATTTGTTGTGGAGCTACAAGTTGGATTTCTTAAGTAAGTGAGGTAGTTGTCTTTGTTTGGGAGGAGAGGTAGTTGTCTTTGTTTGGGAGGAGAGGTAGTTGTCTTTGTTCGGGAGGAGAGGTAGTTGTCTTTGTTCAGGAGGAGAGGTAGTTGGTTTTGTTTGGGAGGAGAGGTAGTTGTCTTTGTTCGGGAGGAGAGATAGCTGTCTTTGTTCGGGAGGAGAGGTAGTTGTCTTTGTTCGGGAGGAGAGGTAGTTGTCTTTGTTCGGGAGGAGAGGTAGTTGGTTTTGTTCGGGAGGAGAGGTAGTTGTCTTTGTTCGGGAGGAGAGGTAGTTGTCTTTGTTCGGGAGGAGAGGTAGTTGTCTTTGTTCGGGAGGAGAGGTAGTTGTCTTTGTTCGGGAGGAGAGGTAGTTGTCTTTGTTCGGGAGGAGAGGTAGTTGTCTTTGTTCGGGAGGAGAGGTAGTTGTCTTTGTTCGGGAGGAGAGGTAGTTGTCTTTGTTCGGGAGGAGAGGTAGTTGTCTTTGTTCGGGAGGAGAGGTAGTTGTCTTTGTTCGGGAGGAGAGGTAGTTGTCTTTGTTCGGGAGGAGAGGTAGTTGTCTTTGTTCGGGAGGAGAGGTAGTTGTCTTTGTTCGGGAGGAGAGGTAGTTGTCTTTGTTCGGGAGGAGAGGTAGTTGTCTTTGTTCGGGAGGAGAGGTAGTTGTCTTTGTTCGGGAGGAGAGGTAGTTGTCTTTGTTCGGGAGGAGAGGTAGTTGTCTTTGTTCGGGAGGAGAGGTAGTTGTCTTTGTTCGGGAGGAGAGGTAGTTGTCTTTGTTCGGGAGGAGAGGTAGTTGTCTTTGTTCGGGAGGAGAGGTAGTTGTCTTTGTTCGGGAGGAGAGGTAGTTGTCTTTGTTCGGGAGGAGAGGTAGTTGTCTTTGTTCGGGAGGAGAGGTAGTTGTCTTTGTTCGGGAGGAGAGGTAGTTGTCTTTGTTCGGGAGGAGAGGTAGTTGTCTTTGTTCGGGAGGAGAGGTAGTTGTCTTTGTTCGGGAGGAGAGGTAGTTGTCTTTGTTCGGGAGGAGAGGTAGTTGTCTTTGTTCGGGAGGAGAGGTAGTTGTCTTTGTTCGGGAGGAGAGGTAGTTGTCTTTGTTCGGGAGGAGAGGTAGTTGTCTTTGTTCGGGAGGAGAGGTAGTTGTCTTTGTTTGGGAGGAGAGGTAGTTGTCTTTGTTTGGGAGGAGAGGTAGTTGTCTTTGTTCGGGAGGAGAGGTAGTTGTCTTTGTTTGGGAGGAGAGGTAGTTGTCTTTGTTTGGGAGGAGAGGTAGTTGTCTTTGTTTGGGAGGAGAGGTAGTTGGTTTTGTTTAGGAGGTGAGGTAATTTTGTTTTAGAAGGAGAGTTAGTTGGTTTTGTAGAGGATGTTAGGTAGTTGATTTTGCTGAGGAGGAGTGATACTTAGTTTTGTTATGGAGATGATCTAGTTGATTTTGTTGAGAAAGTGAAGTAGTTGGTTTTGTTGAGGAGGAGAGGTAGTTTGTTTTGTTGAAGACGTTAGTTTTTTTTGAATAGCTTGTGTAGTTCGTTTTATTGAGGATGTGAGTTTCTAAGATTTGTTGAGGTGGTGATGTAGTTGGTTGTGGTGAGAAGGTGATGTGGTTGGCTATGTCGCCAACATAAATACTTTTGTAAGAAGATCGGACTTCTTTCTGATTGTGCATAATAGCTTAATGGTGGCCATTGAATTGATTGGGTATATTAGCTTAATGGTGGCCATTGAATTGATTGGGTATATTAGCTTAATGGTGGCCATTGAATTGATTGGGTATATTAGCTTAATGGTGGCCATTGAATTGTTTGGGTATATTAGCTTAATTGTGGCCATTGAATTGATTGGGTATATTAGCTTAATGGTGGCCATTGAATTGACTGGGTACATTATCCTGACAAATATTGCTCAATTTTTGATCGGCAATTTTCTCCAAAAAAAATGTCAACTCTCAATGTGTAAATATCAACATTTGAATTCATGTCGGTCCTGGTAAGTCTTCTCTGCTGTGACATTTTGAATTCTGAACGGTCCTGGTAAGTCTTCTCTGCTGTGACATTTTGAATTCTGAACGGTCCTCGTAAGTCTTCTCTGCTGTGACATTTTGAAGTCTGAACGGTCTTCGTAAGTCTTCTCTGCTGTGACATTTTGAATTCATGACGTTCTGGTAAGTTTTCCTTTCTGTGACATTTTGTTTCTATAGGCATCAGATGAAAAGCTCGATGTTTCTTGTATAAGTTGCTGGCTATAATAAGATGTTTCTTGTATAAGTTGCTGGCTATAATAAGATGTTTCTTGTATAAGTTGCTGGCTATAATAAGATGTTTCTTGTATAAGTTGCTGGCTATAATAAGATGTTTCTTGTATAAGTTGCTGGCTATAATAAGATGTTTCTTGTATAAGTTGCTGGCTATAATAAGATGTTTCTTGTATAAGTTGCTGGCTATAATAAGATGTTTCTTGTATAAGTTGCTGGCTATAATAAGATGTTTCTTGTATAAGTTGCTGGCTATAATAAGATGTTTCTTGTATAAGTTGCTGGCTATAATAAGATGTTTCTTGTATAAGTTGCTGGATATAATAAGATGTTTCTTGTATAAGTTGCTGGCTATAATAAGATGTTTCTTGTATAAGTTGCTGGCTATAATAAGATATTTATTGCATAAGTTGATGGCTATAATAAGATGTTTCTTGTATAAGTTGCTGGCTATAATAAGATGTTTCTTGTATAAGTTGATAGCTATAATAAGATGTTTCTTGTATAAGTTGCTGGCTATAATAAGATATTTCTTGCATAAGTTGCTGGCTATAATAAGATGTTTATTGCATAAGTTGCTGGCTATAATAAGATGTTTCTTGTATAAGTTGCTGGCTATAATAAGATGTTTCTTGTATAAGTTGATGGCTATAATAATATGTTTCTTGTATAAGTTGCTGGCTATAATAAGATATTTCTTGCATAAGTTGCTGGCTATAATAAGATGTTTCTTGTATAAGTTGCTGCCTATAATAAGATATTTCTTGCATAAGTTGCTTGCTATAATAAGATGTTTCTTGTATAAGTTGCTGGCTATAATAAGATGTTTCTTGTATAAGTTGCTGGCTATAATAAGATGGTTCTTGTATAAGTTGCTGGCTATAATAAGATGTTTCACGCTAATATTAGGCTTTATTTTATGATTTTTTCTGTTTTAAATTAGAATATATAATCTTATATTTGCTTTGGTTAATATTCTTATGGCGAGTTGTGATTTTGAGTGAAGCCAGTTCGTTGAGCTCAGCTGTTTTTATTAAGTTCAGCTATCGTTGTTTTAAAAAAGACCCAAGTTCTGGTTACTGAGATGAGAAGGGTCTAAGCATAAGAGTAATGTCATGAAGATTTTGTATTGAAAGTTGTGTTCACTGTAGTGTTGTTACAATAATGCAGAATTGTTATAAGAACATCCATTGTTGGTTGTAGCTTTTATGTGTGAGCAAGCCATGGCTCTGTTGTGATTCTTTATTGTGGATGAATTATAATTGTGTTGTTGTTGTTATGTTGGTACAAAGTGTGCTTGTTTTTCAGTGAAGTTAGACAATTAACCAGTAATGAGACCAATTATTTATGTGTTATTGTATAAGAGAACAAGTATGGATTTGTTTGGGATGAAGTTAGAAAATGGTGCCAGTAATGAGACCAAGTATGTCAGTGTTGCAGTGAAGTTAGTCAACGTAGACAGTAAAAACACCAAGTATGGCTGGGGTGGGGTGAAGTTAGACAATGTTGCCAGTAATGAGACCATATATGTCAGTGTTGTGCTGAAGTTAGACAACGTAGAAAGTAATAAGAACAAGTATGTCTGTGTTGGGATGAAGTTAGACAATTGTGTCAGTAATGAGACCATGTATGTCAGTGTTGCAGTGAAGTTAGTCAAAACGTAGACAGTAATAAGACCAAGTATGGCTGGGGTGGGGTGAAGTTAGACAATGATGCCAGCAATGAGACCAAGTATGACTGTATTGTAGAGAAGCTAGACAATGATGACAGTGTAAAACTCTCTATTGACTTCAGTGAATTTGAACAAGCTCGTAGTATATTGGTTTCGAAAAGTTGCTAACACAGTTACATTTTAGACACTGTATTGGCTGAAAAAGACAATCACTGCTCTATGCAAATGTACTTTCTCATATGAAATATAATGTGAACAAAGATACAAAAAATCTACATATTAAGAAATTCATAATACTATAAACTATTCTTTCACAAGACTAAGTTTCTGGAATTACTATTTCTCCTACATGATAAATGACCCTAACTAGCACATCGAAAATGCAAAGGAAAGCTAGTCAAGCATCGATACGCTCATCTTGTCTCTCTTTGACCGTATGTGGATACACCCATTATTTATACTCATTCATTTCGCGTGCCCTGCACATAAAGGTGGGTTAACGTCATCAGTAGACGTGGGTCAGACGATTGTTTATATAAAGACATATCAACCTTCATGAAAGTTGGTCAACTAATACGATTGTAAATTTTTCCAATTTTGAAATGACCTTGAATACATCTTAATCTTCAGTGTGTCTCATGGCTGTAATCTTGTAGCTACTTTGAAGTATTATAGATTATTTTTTTAAAAGTAATTGGATGTTCTTTGATTGATATTTGTTGTTTTTTCTTTTCAAAATATTCGTGCTACATGGGATTTTTTAATATTTTTTTGCCAAAAAAAAATAAAATAAAATTAAGTCGAAAAAAACATCAAAGCCTTGTAAAGAAGGAGGAAAATATGTTTCCAACTTTATCGATAAATTTGATGAATTATTTGAATATGTTCATAACAAACAAAACATTGTAAAATTAAAAAAAAAAAATACTCATGTCTTTAACTTTTCTTTGTTTGATAAAAGAAAACAAACGTTTAAATGCCTAATTAAAGTTGTTATTATCGCCTTTGTCTCTCCCATGTTTATTTGTGTCAACCTTATCCATAAAGTAAGATCCGCAAATAATTTATCATTGCATTCTCGTGGATCATCATCTAGTCTTACATCTGCCTCATTACATTTTTGTGTGCATAAATCATCAGATTTGCTGAATTGTCTTAAAAGTTGATTTTTTATTGTTTTATAGTCATTGATTTCTTTATTTTGTAGAAAGCCGAGGAGTCTCTAGCTGAACCTGTCAAAAGCTGAAAATAGTTCCACCATCTTGTAACTCTTGTTACTGTTTTTTAAGCTGCGCTGGGTTTCAAATATTCTAATAAAATAATCACAATTATTTTTTTTCCTTTTCAAATGTTTAGCTTAATCCGAAGATGTTTTCTATAATTTGCTGTTTTATTTACTTCTAAGTGTCCTGCATTAATTGATATGATCGCCTGATTCCAATTTCTTCATTTCCAAGTCATGAGATCGTCTTGCTGCCCTTTCTTCTCTTTATTATATCTTCTCTTTTTTAACTATATATGTTGCCGGCTCACGCGTCGAGAAAAGCTTCTAATTTATCTTTGTAGGCACAAAACAAAAAAAAAAAAAACACTGTCTATATAAAAATTATGTTTAAATAAAACGTAATTAAAACACAAAAACTTTCTTTCTTGAGTGGCAGAGCTACTTATTTCGGGTTCTCGCTCGTTAAAACACGGGTGAGAAATTGGGGGA